>JAULBS010117058.1:0-14529 GCA_032355785.1 Symmetromphalus regularis | reverse complement strand
ACACACACACACACACACACACACACACACACACACACACACACACACACACACACACACACACACACACAAACATATACACAAACACACACACACAAACATATACACAAACACAAACACATGTATATTTAATTTTAGCTTAGCTTTTTATATTAAAACTAAAAATAATCTGCTTTTGAAATACAAGGTGGGCTACTTGTTATTGTAATAGAAGGAAATATGAAATTGTGAAGCTAATCTGTGTGGTATACAACACGTAGCATTTGATCAAAACATACATATAGTCTAAAAGTGAAATATTGCTAACCAAATGGTGTATATGAATTAATTACTTTTCAGCCCAAACTACAGTCTGCAAGGTTTGTGTGAAGGGATACTGGGTCAAAGTCTGGAAAAGCAGCATAAAATTAGGTGTGGCAACTGGGAAGCACAAACATTCAGTGAAGAGCAGGTAATATTAAAAAAGGGCTTTTTTTTTTTTACTTGTTTTATGGATTCATTGGCCCAGAAAACTATCAAAGTGAAATAAAAATACACAAATCTTGAAGAAAGAAAAATTATAAAACTGTTCTATATTGTAAAAAACTAATTAAATTATAAATATTATTTTCATTTCCTCCAATCACTATTTAGAAAATTTGAACAAACATTGTATTTTTATTTTAACTAGACAACTAAAATTTTAGAAGAAAAGTTTGTAACAAAAATTATCTGCAATTCTAATTATAGTTTAATACACAGTTTATTTATTACCTCAATGGGCAGTCATATACCAGTAAATATTTCCTGCTAAGAAAATATCAGCATTGGTTTAAAAGGACACTTCATTGGAACGCTCTGGCCATTATGACCAATAAGCTTGCCTGTACTAAATATGACATCATCATAATTTTATAAAAGTGCTAATGACATCACTAAAACTAGACAAATTACAACCTAACATCATCCATAACGTTATAGGATAGCATTTCTCTAAACTGTTCTGCTATTAAAAAGTTTAAAGAGTAGAACAATTAAAATTGTCAGGGTAAATAAATAGAATATCAAACTCATTACCATTATCAAATGTATGTACCTTGTGAAATAATTTGATAATAAATGGCAACTTGTTTAATTTACTCCATATATTTTAGACAAAAACTGTTTTTGAAATATTTCTGTTGTTTATCAACATTTTTATTATTAATTTTCTATTGTAGGTGGAATATGCTGCAGCAGATGCTGTGGTTGCAGTTGACATATTTGTGAGACTAGTTCTCAGTAAACTGGCTGACAGAGAGCTGAGAAACTGCAAACAGTCAACAGAAGAACGTGAGAAAACTGACAGTGTCGATGATGCAGAGTTTTGGCAGACGGCAACATCTTTATGTCAAGGATTAGTAGATGCTGCCTGTCAGGTTTCCAGACGACATTATGCTACAGTAAGTAAAAGTAAAGTTTGTTTTATTTAATGATGCCTTTAGAGAACATTGATTTTTATCTTATCATCGGCTATTGGATGTCAATCATATGGTCTTTCTGAAATATTTATTAAGAGGAAACCCTCTTTCTGATAAGCAGCAAGGGGTCTTTTATATGCACTGTCCCACAGGCTGGACACCACATACCACTGCCATTGATAAACCAGTTGTGGACCACTGGTTGGAATGGAAAATAGCCCAAACTGCAAATGGGTCCACTGACAAGGATTGATCCGACGACTGACTGCTTCACAGGCAGACATGCTACTGTTTGAGCTATATCCTGCCCAGCTACAGTAAGTAATGTCAACACTAGATTTTAAAATCAATGTCCCTAGCTACTATACAAAACATATTTAACACTTTTATAGTGCTCGTATGGGCCAGTAGAATTGAGTGAAAGATGTTCTACAAATGAAATTGGAAATGTCAGTCACATGCCATCACATGAAAATACAATTTCACTAGTGCATGCCTCTGTGATTCTGACTACTCCATCTCTAGTCAAAGAATCTACACAATTAGTGTTTACAGGAATTCCATTACACTCATTTAGGATACCATTTTCAAACTTTTTAAGGATTACCAAATGAGTTTTTATGTGTTCAGTGTTATATGTTATAGTTATTTCTAAATCATGGTATTTTATAAATTTCAGGATACAGCAAAAGTTTCTGACAAAAGACCTGATAAAGTTGATATGCTTCGAGCCTACTCTATACGACAGCGCCCTCTATATGATAACTGTCACCTGATGGCTCCAGATGGTCAGATGTTATGCACATGTAATGCCAGCAAAGCACACTGGTATATATCAAAAGGACTTGGTGGTAAGTTCGTCAACTACAGATACTCAAAGGCTATGGTCAATAATTTTAGGATTTTGTGGGAATACACTCATTAAGACTTTTTGAGAGAAAGAATGGGTTAAAAACTGAAGACATTCTAAAGGCACTTCATGAGTTTAATATGTATGTTAAATCAAGAGTTTGCCAGACACACAAAACTTGCGTTAAAGATGCAACAAAGTGTAACATGGACCCCATAAATTAAGGACTATTAGAGAGATAACACGTTTTTTTTAATGTCTTGATTACATATTTAGTTAAACTATAGGGAGCAATGTTGTTGGGTGGAGGGTGTTCTGGGACACTTTAGTGCCACAAAAGATAATTAATTTGTTAAATATAAAATAAAGAAAAATCTAAGAAAGAATACTTTTTTTCTTAATTCAAAATATGTTTTAAATAAATTTGGAACCCTTACATTTTTGATTTGGACTCTCAGACTCAGACACTATATATACTTCAATTAGGGCACAAAGACAGGTGAGTTCTAGGGATCTCTATTTTAGAAAAGCCCTGTTTAAATTTTTAAACAATGTTATTTTTGTTTAATAAAGTAATTATTGTCTTTTCAGTGAGTGAGTATCAAGGATAAACTCCAGAATTGCATAAAACCCGTTATCTTTAAATGATGATTAATCCTCTTCGGTTTATAAATTATGATCTGTTATCCAATCTAGATAAGGTGAGTGATGATCCTCTTATTGTGAAGCTGAGGTTTGAACCATCAGGGAGACCCGAGTCAGAAAAAAACTACTATCTACAAGACAAACAGAATCTATGTGTGGTTTGTGGTGCTACTGACAGCTACATCAGAAAGTTTATTGTCCCACAGGAGTACAGAAAGTAAGTTGGCCAATCAGCTGTGATTTTAAAATACTTTTTTTCAAATCTTTTGTGTGTTGTAGGCATCATTGTAGGTTATAGTACCATATATGCTGTCCTCTCCGTGGTCAAGTTACATGTTTGATATTTATCATATGTTTGAAACCTATAAATAGTCAATTAAAGAATATAATGAGGTGTTCTTAAATATACTCGACTTATCTTTGGAAGAATTGTGGGATAGCAATACTTATTTACGTCTATTTTCATGTTTACATTATATCAAACGATCTATTTTCTATTTAAATATAAAATATTTTTCAGATATTTTCCATCATCTTTAAAAGATCACCGGTCACATGATATTCTGTTGCTTTGTCCTCCATGTCACCAACTCAGTTCACAACATGACAGTGTACTACGACAACAGCTAGCAGTTGAATGTGATGCTCCTCTAGACACTGGATCAAGAGCTAAGAGTATACAAGATCGTGGGTTGCAAGTTATTAAGTCTGCTGCCAAGTATGTGCATAATAAAATTATGTTTTACTGTTTTATTTTTTGTTTTATTAAACTTAGCAAATAGTGTTTTAATTTTTGAATAGTGTTTAAGTTACATGTATTGACAAGTTTTATATTTGTGAAGACTGAATATGAATCAGTTATTGCTAAGAAATCTCATACTGTATATTCCCTATTTAATGCCTCCTCCCTAATTACCCTCCCACCTTCCCCCCGGCCATTTCACAAAATAAAAATTACTTGACCCAGCATAAATCCATAATCATGCCATAGTATTCAAAGTATGTAATGAATGCACACACTAGTAATCTGTATTGCACAAAATATTTAACAGTAAAAACATGATTTCAAACTATTATGAACTCAATAAAACTCCAAATTTGCTAAATTGAACATCCCTGGGGGCATTAAATAGGGAATGTAGAGTATGAGTTCTTGTATTTTAAAAAATTGTTTCTGATTTTAATTTGTTGATTTTTTAATTTTATTTTGATAAGCCATGACAGTCACTCTGATACATCTTCCTCTGTATCTCAAACCTCGTATGACCCACTTCGACCTCAATTCAAACATATGGACGGAGAAATTCCCGATTCTGCGTCCTCAGATGGTTCAGGGGCAATAACTCTAGTCTCAGCAAAACCCTCATCAACAGCTAAAGGTAGGTTACAGAAGGAAAAAAGGACAGAAAGGAATTGTGTTACCTAGTGGTGAGAAAATGTTATATCCATATTGTGGTATTATGTTTTTTTTTTTACTTTTCATTAATGAAATAACATTATTCACTTGAATGCAAGGTTTTAATTTATCTATCCTTTTCTTATGATGTACCTGTTTTGTTTTTGGGTTTAATGGGCTCGGTGATGGAATGCTTAAGCTGGTGGTTTCATATCTGGTAGGTACCGGGATCAAATCTCGGTCGAGGCATGGATTTTTAATCTCAATACCAGATCTATCCCAGAGTGAGTGCTCTGCAAAGCTTAAGCCACTCACACGGATAAATGTTCCACAATGAGTTTATCAAAGGTACATGTAGTAGTATGAGCTGTCCTGTGTGTGGGAAAGCACATATAAAAGATACCTTGCTGCTCACCAAAAAGAATATCCTATGTGGCAGTAGTGGGTTTCCTCTAAAGACCATGAGTCACAGAATACCATATGCCAGACACCTAACAGCTGCTGAACAAACAATGTCTAGTTGCAAGAAATAACTCCTAAATATGTTGCTTTAAAGAAAGAAAAAAACAGAAACAAATAAATCTAGTCTTTGTTTTTTAATATTACATAAATAAATTAACTCTTTTAAAGTTTATGGCATATATTTTTTAATTGTACCAAAATGTGTTTTAACATTTTCTCATCAGAACGTGTGTTGTTTTTTCCTGGTGTTGTTTTTAATTTTGCCGTATGTTTGAATTGGTTGTATTTTAATTTTGGTTTCAAGTATTTTAGCTTCTTGCATATTGTTTATGTGAATTTTGAACATTATTTTTATCGGATCAAAATATATTTTGCAACATGAACCATGAGGACACAACTTTAACATGATATTGAGCCTATACAGTGGCAGAATCAGTAAATCCATTTAGGGTTGGGGAGGGGGCCTAAACGAAATTTTTTTTTAAAAATTAATGTTATTTAAATTGCAAAATTTAGCGTGGTTCAGACCTATGAGCCCCATTTGATAGGTCACTGCTATATTTGAATAAATTAATAAAATTCATTGAGAATTATAAAATTGAAGGTTATTAAACTTTTGAAATATTGGCTAAAGGCTTAAACTGAAAAACTGATGAAAATGGTATTACATGTAAAAGACTACATTTTAGTCTTCTGTCCCAGTGTTCAATTAAAAAAAAATTGTTTAAACAATTAATTTTTTTTTAGCAAGTTATATAATTGTTGATACATGTACAATGTACATGTAGGTGAAAGAGAAATTTTAATATTTAAAAAAAATATATACAAAGAAAACGATGTTGCAAAATATTGTTTGATATGCTCATGTCAGTATTGTGTTACACTACGCCATTATTTGTGTTTTAATCAGTTCCACAGAACATTTAATCTTTTTTATATTTAACTATTTTATGTTGTGGATTTTTATTTTGCATCTGACACATTTCTTTTCACTTCTTTAACACATTCTTTCATTAAAACATCAGATTGTCAGGTTAGTGGTGAAATATATCATAAAATGTTTTATCCCTTTGAAGTCTAAGAACTTGCTGACATTTGCATAGATGATAGTTTTCTAGCAATCACCGGGAGCTGGGTGTAGCTTGAGTGGTAGCGTGTCTGCCTATGAAGTGGCCGGTCATCGGATCGATCCTTTTCAGTAGGCCCATTTGCAGTTTGGGCTATTTTCTATTCCAGCTAGTAGTCCACAACTGGTTCATCAAAGGCTGTGATAAGTGCATATAAAAGATCCCTTGCCTATGTGGCGGCATCGGGTTTCCTCTAAATAAATATGTCAGAATTATCATATGTTTGACATCCAATAGCTAATGATAAGATAAAAATCAATGTGCTCTTGAGGCGTCATTAAATAAAACAAACTTTACTTTTTTGTTGATAGTTTTCAGGAAATTGGCAGATTTCTGCCAGTCAGAGCTGCCTTAAAAGTTGTTTTTTAAAACTGGCATTAACAAAAAAAAATTATGATAATGACGGTGCAAACAGATGGAGCTCACATGGGGGCATTCAATACCTGTAAGTGCTAAACCAAGACTTACACCCTTTTGAATTATAATTATACAACAAAACAATCTTGCATTGGTTGTGCCTGTACATGGTGTGGGTTCTTTGTGTGAAAATTGGTGTGAAAAAAATCTTCAAATTTATAGACAATCTGATGTTTTATTGTTTTTCCAGCATGATTGAAATGTATGTTTATTAATGTTTGATATGTTATAATGCATGTGCACTCAACTAACTGTAAGAACTACAGAACATTATCATTCCTTCGTCTGTCTAACCCATAGATTTTAAAATCTCTTTCACCAACCTCCCTATAGGCCCATTATAGCACTGTTAGCAGGGCTCGATAAATCTACAATTTTCGCCAGTCTTTTGGAGGGGTTAAAGATTCCTTTCTCCTGTCTAACATTTAAGGTAACAAAATTTGCAAGACCTTTTTGGAGCCCCCCACACCCCTTTTTGGAAATTTGTCCTACGGCGCTGCGCTATAACTATCACAATTTGAAATTAAATTGGTCCCATTTCCATTAAGACCCCGCCATTCACTCTGCTGTAAAAGTCACTGGCATCTTTATTGAATAACCTGCCTTTTAAGACCACCTTTCTATTGGGGTGTGAGATCTAGCTCAAATGGTAGCATGTCTGCCTGTGAACCGGTCGGTCATCGGATCAATCCTTCTCAGTGGACCTACTTGTATTTTGGGCAATTTTCCGTTCCAACCAGTGGTCCACAATTGGGTTATCAAAGGCCGTGGTATGTGCTGTCGTCTGTGGGACGGTGCATATAAAAGATCCCTTGCTGCTTATTGGAAGGAGTAGCCTATGTGGAGGCAGTGGGTTTCCTCTGAAGTCATACATGTATGTCAGAATGACCATATGATTGACGTCCAATAGCCGATGATAAGATAAAAATCAATGTGCTCTAGAGACGCCATTAAATAAAACAAACTTTACTTCAGTTAAGTTAGTTGATATTAACAATAACAACATCAACAATGCTTGTGGTCTCAGTTTCAGGAAATTTCTTTACCTACTGATTGCTGCACAAACAAGAGTTGTTTGGAAACTACTATACCAAAGGGAGACCACTCACATTAATTTCATGTCACATTTTAATCTAACCACCATCACTCGCATTAATTTAGAGACGCATTAATATCATGATTTACAGTACATATAGTATCTGATAATATGATATGTACTCGAATATAATTAATTTATTTTATTGTAGGTGACAAGTTTCATCGTGGTAGCGTTGTTGTTATGTTTTCACTTTTTAATTAGGAAATTAACACTTGATTGTTTCTGAAATATTTGAGTCTTCTTAGTTAAGTTAGTTGATATTAACAATGACGCTTGTGGTCTCAGTTTTAGTGAATTGCTTTACCAGATGATTGCTGCACAAACGTGTGTTGTTTGGAAACTACTGGTTTAATTTAGGGACACGTTAATTTCATGTTTTATAGCAGACCCGTAGGAGCAGGGGGGGGTGGGAGGGGGCTTATCCCCACCCACTTTTTTTGGCAGTTTTATATTTGTGAATAGATTCTTGGTTTTCCACAGCACTTTTTATTCACCCATAATAATTAGCCCCCCCCACTTAAAAATCCGTCCTACACGCCTGTATAGTACCTGTAGTATCTGATAATATGAAACATACTTGAAGGTAATTAATTTATTTTATTATAGGTGACAAGTTTCGTCTCATGGTAGCCACAACTCTTCGAGAAGATGGTTTCCCTGACGATGGTGAATATAATTCCTCTAACACAGCACCTTGTCGAGCGGACCCGTTTGAATATGTCATGTACGGCAAGGTTTACAGAATAGAGGGAGATGACGGGATACTCGACTCTTCACGATTGTAAGTCATTTTTTTTTGTCCCTTTTTTTTGTTTTCCAACCTAATTTAGTTTAAACCTATATTTGTTGCACAACTGTGAAATATTAGTAATATTACTGTACACGGGAGTCGGTCAATGATATTTTTCCAGCCCTGGATTTCATAATTAAATTTAAAACTTACATGGTAATATAATCGGTTGGTTACAACATACATACACTGTATGCAAGTGTTTTCCTGTCACCATCTGTGCTCTGTGACTTGTAATTGTATTGTTGGAGGGATCTAATTTTTAAAATGAGCGGGATGTACCTCAAATAGTAGTGTCCGCCTGTCAAGCTGTCGGTCATCAGATCGATCCTTCTCAGTGGACTCATTTGCAGCTTGGGCTATATTCCGTTCAAACCAGTGGTCTACAACTGGTTCATCAAAGGCCATGGTATGTGCCGTCCTGTCTGTGGGACGTTGCATATAAAAGACCCCTTGCTGCTTATTGGAAGGAGTAGCCTATGTGGCAGCAGCGGGTTTCCTCTAAAGACATACATGTATGTCAGAATGACCATATGTATGACGTCCAATAGCCGATGATAAGATAAAAATCAATGTGCTCTAGAGACATCATTAAATAAACAAACTACAGTTTTTTTACTGTTGTGTTCACAATCTAACGGCCGTCGGCGTCAGTGGGTAGAGTTTGAGGATGAGACATAGATTTAAACAACACTGAACAAAACTAAACACTAAACACAAGTAAGAAATATTTTTATGAAGAGTTTATTATAAAAATGATTGGCTTTTATTAAAGTTAAAACTAACAGTAGTCTGTGAGTTCTGAAATCTTTAATCCAGCCTAAGTAAATGAAACATCATAGTTTCTTTCTGATGATGTCATCAGTATTTGATTTGTTGGACTTGTGTCACTGAGCAATGGATACGTCGATGAACCTGAAGGAAATAACAGACAAAACTTTATTAATTTTTCAGGAACATAGATCAGATGTATTTCCTGCTGAGCAGACTTTAAAACATTCTCTGTATATCATGTATCATGTGTTTATATAACTTTATTTTAGTAATTAATATAATTTATGATTATGTTTTCAGGAAAAATACTCTGGTTGAATGAAAAATGTTCCAACACAGCAAGATGTCCAGCTCAGCAGATTTTAAATCATTCTTTATATAACATATAGTATCTTTATGTTATACTAGTAATTAACATAATTTATGATTGTTTTCAGAAACACGCTGATTGAATGATAAAATGTTATGACGTAGTAAGATGTCCAGCTCAGCAGATTTTAAATTATTCTTTATATATATCACATGATATGTTCATGTAATTAACATAATTTATGATTATGTTTTCAGGAACATACTCTGGTTGGACGATCAGATGCTCCGACACAACAAGATATTCAGCTCAGCGGACTTGGCATCATGCCAGAACATTGCATCATGGAGATGGAAGGCAGTGAAGTTCTTCTGACACCACTCGAAGGGTCAAGGTCAGTTGATTTAAAATATTTGTTGTCTCTAGCATAGCTAGCATCAGCTAGACAAGCCATTGCCTCATCTGGAATTTCCACAAATTTATTAAAAAACAATTCCTGTGATACTGAGTGTTGACAGTTTAACCACTCTGCCATGGGGCTGGCATATTTATACATATCAGAGCTTTCCCCAGAGTCATGAGGCGCTACGGGCCATGCTACCTTGGCTTGCTATGTAAGCACCGTAATATTTGCTAAGCGTCTCGACTCTAGTACCATGTCGGCTTAACTTGTGGCAAGTAGAAAAGTGAGTTCTTCTAATTGTCAGTAACTATTTTCCATTCCAACCAGTGGTCCACAACTGGTTCATCAAAGTCCATGGTATGTGCTGTCCTGTTTATGGGACAGTGCATATAAAAGACTCCTTGCTGTTTATCAGACAAAGTAGCCTATGTTGTGGCAGCTGGTTTCCTCTAAACATATGTTCTAGAGGAATTGTTAAATAAAACAAACTTTACTTGTCAGTAATTTGGTCAGACAAAGGTAATCACTCCTTAGGAGGGGTGGGGTACATTATGCTATTGAATAGGGACCCTGGAATTGATCATAACATGGCTTGCATGATTAGTTAAATTTTGACAGATGGTGTATGTAAGCACCTTTAAAAAATCCTGGGGAAAGGCCTTCTAAGTAACCATTTAAATGTCGGAATTCTGCGAATGTGCCGAGAATTCTCATCCCTGTATAAATAAAACCCCAACCAGGAATATGTAATAAGTGGGATATTAAAGAACACTTACCTCAGCAACATATGAAAAGTGTCTTGCTCGGAGCAATTATCATACATGTATAACATGAGTAGCCACAATTACACCTGATTGTGGGCATGGCGGATATGTAAACAGTAAAACATATTTACTGGGCATACAAACTGTCACCCCAAGTGACGTCTTAAATAAATTTACTGCAGCCCAAGACAACAGAACTAACTCCTCAACTAACAGAGGACTTTCTCTAAACCACATCCTTGTGGGAAAGAACAAATGTGTTGTTTTAGATTGGGTTGGATTAAACAGTTTTATTGTGTTATAAACAAATTTGCAGTATTATAAAATATATATATATTGGATTTTAGATACATGTACATTATCAGGAGTGGAAAATTGTTTTATAAATGATCTTACCCTTGGGCAAGTGAAAACTAGAAACTTACTTGTCCTGAAATGTACACTATTTGTCCAAATTTTTATATGATGGATGTTGAATTTTTAAGTGCAATAAAATATATATAAAGAAATATTTTTGATTTGCATGGTCTTTTGGGTTTTTTTTCTTGGGGGTGGGGGGTGGGGGTAGTTAAAGCCGTTGGCAAAAGAAAAACTTATGGTGGATTTCTGAGTTATGAAAAAACTAATTTCATAAGGGCAACAACTCTAACATTAGTGATAGTTGCATACCAGTTTAATTAAAACGCTATCGATCATTCGTTATTCCGATAAGTAAGATTAAGAGTTATTCATTTACTAGTGACAACAATTTTAAGGCATAAATACAGGTGATCCATAGCATTTTTCCTAGCGTGAGGTAAGTACTAAAACAAAAATCAAAAGAAGAAAATTCTCGTCACTTGCCTACAAGCAAGTCACGTTACCTATATTAATGTATGCAAAAGTCTGGCAATGATATTTTTCCACCCCAAATTATAGGTTTTAAATAAACATTGAAAACAAACAACAAAATGAAATGAAAATGTTAAGAAAATTGTAACAGAGCAGAAAATTAACATTTCTTTTAACTGGCCTATTCAAAATTTACAAAATATTGTGCCAGCTTGTTAAAGTTGTACAATTTAATTTAATTCCCCATGCTATATTTCCATTACCAGTAGCAAGGACATTTCTGGGTTCTGTTCAGGACTACAAGCAGTAGGGGGTGGGGGATTTATGATGATGCAAAAAACAAAAATAAAAACACACAAAGTTCTACTAAAAATATTTAAAAAACAAAAACTTTACCTACTTGTTTTAGAAGCATTTTTTTCCAAAAAAATGTACACATCACAGAAAATTCCTACTGTTTCATATCAGTAATCTGTTATTAAATTAATTTACAACAAACTGCGATTGTGAGATAAACAAGAAATAATTAGCTGGCATTTCTAGAGTAAATATCCATGTGTGACAGATGCTGCCACGTACTAAATGAAAAACAGCAATCAATATATACATGTATTCTTTCTAATGACTTAGGCAACATTCAAACACATATCAGGAAACATATAGTTTTTTTTAATTTGATCAGTGACAACTGGACAGTAGTGTGTCTACCTGTGAACCAGTCAGTCACTGGATCATTCCTTCTCAGTGGACCAATTTGCAGTTTGGGCTATTTTCCGTTCCATCCAGTGGTTCACAACTGGTTCATCAAAGGCTGTGGTATGTGCTCTCCTGTATCTGGGACGGTGCATATAAAAGATCTCTTGCTGCTTATCGGAAAGAGCAGCCTACGTGGCGGCAGCGAATTTCCTCTAAATAAATGTGTCAGAATGACCATATGATTGATGTCCCATATCTGATGATAAGATAAAAATCAACGTGCTCTAGAGGCGGCGTGAAATAAAATAAACATTTACTTTTTAGTGACAACTGGAAATTAATTAGTAATTGCTTGTTTCTTGTAGTAATTTTCTTTAAAATTTACTAGGGCAGATTAGACAGTCCCAAATTACTTAAAACCATTGACAATATTCAAGATATTGAGGTACCATCTTAAAAAAAAAAAGATTTCATTGGAGGGATGGGGAAAATGACATCTTTGTTTGGATCTGGAAAATGAACTGTGGATTCTCAAACGTCAAAAATAAATAAATTATAATTTAAAACTTCTAAATTACGTCACAACTATACTCTACATTAAGTGAAGTTGCACATCAAAACATCAGTGTGTTTAATTGAAAAATAAGTTCCAAAAGGACAAACATCTGCATTTTAAACATTTTACCTGTATGCATTTTAATTCATAATTTTCATTATATTACCTATATACATTGTTGTTATGGTAACAAGAAGAAAATCTATTATGAAACACAATGTGCAATCTGACATGATGCAAAGTATATTAATAAGGTTGGGCTCTCTCTGTGTGAATCAGTATGAAGTGTGTACACATTTTCCTCAAGGACATCATTGTTGGGTGGGTGGGGAGAGGTCATTAAATGTCAAATAATAATTATACAAGGTACACATACACGTAGTGTTTACAGGGTCATTGCACTTTTTTTTTTTTTAAATAATGGCTTTTCAAAGACTTTCAAGGTGGATTTTTGCAATATTCAAAAACATTTTTTTTTCATCAAAACAGTCAGTCATTGACATGTTTTTAGATGAACATTTCTGAGAAGTACAAAATGTGTCATGTCATGTCTGTCAAGACACCTCGTCAATGTAGTTAGAAGATTGAGGGAAGGCAGAATTGGGTCCATTTCTTTTTTTTAGGAACAGATAAGACAAAAATTATAAAATTTCACAGACATTTATTGACAAACCTGAAATTCAAAGACATTCAAGACATTGAATTTTTTTTTTTTTTTTTAAGTAAAGACTTTCTAAGATTTTCATGATGAGCAAGAACCCAGCTGTTACACAATTGTATTCAGTTAGGTCTTGTTCCAACTTGCAATGTTATGTTTACATACTGCCTGCCACTGGCTGTCTGCATACACATGTAACCTGCAGGTGTTTTCAGGCCTGTTCTAGTTCTACTCCATCATTTTATCAGAAAAGGAAGAATTTTTTAAAACTGCATCAGTACATGTACACTGTAGGTTACATATGAATCTGTAATATGAACACACAGTCATGAATGTAGGATTTCTGAAGGGGAGGGGGTTCAAATGTGATGGGTAATGGTTAATTTTCACATCCTTCCACTCGTAAAATGTAAAAAGAAAATACAAAATACGAGAAATGGGGGGGGATCTGCACCCCTGAGCCCCCTCGGATCTGCTACTTATACAAAAGGGTAAATGAATAATGGCAATGGGTGTAATACTAAAGACTGTTATTAAGTTATTTAATAATATACATTATGTATAGACAATATACATACATGTATATTTATAAGGAAAAAAATGTATATTAACATCACCTCTGTGAATCAGGTGCACATATAGGATTGGAGGGGGGTACACAGTCAGAATTCATATTATCAATGCATCAAGTGTTTCAGAATACACATAAATTTAATTTTATCTCATGAAAAGTGAAAATTGGCAAGCTAATCTTCACATAAATTTAATGTTTTCACCTGGAAAAATGTTCAGGTGAACAATGGATTGATGTGCTATTTTTAAATGGAGATAACTGCACTTGATGTATTTAAATCGTGTATTTCGACTTGCATCTATAGATTTCCACGTCTACGTATACACGTGCTAGCCACTACTTACCGAAAGGAGAGATTTTCAGCTTTACTTGAAAAACCTTTACAGAAAGGTTAGGCCAATACATGAATTATTTTCAAACATCAGTGTAACTTTTAATTACAAAAATCAATAAAATAAGTACTAAATATTAGATACATTATTAGATAAATAAAGACAAAACATAAAGTGTACAGTATTTAAAACAGTGTTTGAGATTAAAAAATTTGGGCGGTATCCCATTTGGATACTAGCATTTCAAAATCTGGTATCCCATTTGACAAGTTAGTATCCCACTAGCG
The DNA here is from genome assembly GCA_032355785.1 of Symmetromphalus regularis. Classification (NCBI taxonomy): domain Eukaryota; kingdom Metazoa; phylum Mollusca; class Gastropoda; order Neomphalida; family Neomphalidae; genus Symmetromphalus; species Symmetromphalus regularis. Next base: position 119 of record JAULBS010117058.1, on the reverse strand, counting down.
ACTTTTGCGGTTTCCAGTCTATTGCTACAGCGCTATTAGTCCTGCGGCAATCGAACTTGCAGAATTCAAAATAAACGAGAACGGAAAATAATAACAATTGTAATTTTAACAAATCATTG
>JAULBS010117047.1:0-14529 GCA_032355785.1 Symmetromphalus regularis | reverse complement strand
CACACACACACACACACACACACACACACACACACACACACACACACACACACACACACACACACATGCATGCACACTCACACATGCATGCACACACACCTACCCACATGCATGCACACCCACACCTACCTGCATGCACACCCACACACCCACACACACACACATACACACACATACACACACACACACACACATGGAATGAATTGTTTTTGTAACAGCCAGGTTTATATGAAAACACACACACACAGAATGAATTGTTTTTGTAACAGCCAGGTTTATATGAAAACACACACACACACACACACAGAATGAATTGTTTTTGTAACAGTCAGGTTTATATGAAAAAAATGCCTTTGTTACCAAAATTTAGTGATGTTACCTCTGAGTCAGTATTCTTTTATTATGAATGCTGTTAAGAAGTGAGTTCACTGTACATAAAACATCTTATTATAGATGGTATACATGTAAGTTAACATAAAAAAAAATAAAAAAATATTTTAAGATATATATATATATATATATATATATATTTCACGGTGTGTTATTCTGTATCTTATTGTGCTTTATAATAGTGGCATGATCCAATATAAGTGCTTAATTCACTAGCAGGAAATGTCAACTCTACAGATACAATCTTACACTTAGTAGAGTTTACTACTTGTACTAGCAGGAAATTGCAAAGTATCTAATTAATTGTTAAAATATAAAACTTCTTCACTGCTAAATATATAATTTCATTTAGTTCTGCTTCTGTAATGAAAAGTCAGTCATCTGTAATGGAATTTGTCAACTTCAATTTTGAGGACCTGATTTTATAAACATTTTTGGATTTTTAACAAAACATTTTTTGAGATACCTAAAGGCAAGGCAAAGTACTATATTGTGTTTTGAACATTTTTCTATAATTCGAGGGTAACTGTAAAGGATGTTAATATGGTTGTTTTGTCATTTCACTGCTTCAGAACCAAATGTGTAAGTTGGGGTAGCAGATAATGGAGAAAAAGAACAAAAACTGCTTCTCACCTAGACACAAGTTTTATATGGAATATCTTTTTATTTCAAGATAAATGTGGGATAGCTTCAAACACCTATATACACCCTTTGTGCACCAAATGTAGCTTACTTAGGAGCATTCAATGATGCCAGTAAGTGCCAAACCAGGACTTACACCCTTTTGGTTCTGAAGCAGTGATCTTCATTTCACTGCAGTTGCAAATACAACACCCACTGAACAGTACAAAGTTAAAAAAATAAAAATATAAAAACTATGCAAATATTATTGCATCTGTGCTGTGTGTTATGATATGAAGATATGTTTATACTGATGTATATATTACCTATTAGTAGAATAATTTCAATATGGAAGCTTAGAAATAACAAGTAAAATAAATAAGTATGTTGGAACAAGTTTGGTTTTTCATGATGTCAAAATGTTCTTGGTCAATTATGTGTAGTGATACCTCAAACCATGCTTCTATTTACATAATATGTAAAATACAAGATGTTGGATGATAATGCATAGTGTTACATCAAGCGATACAGTTGTTTACTCAACATGCAATGCACACATGCAGTGTACTTGTTACAGCTGTTGAGATATGCAAATCATATATCAGGTAAATCTGTTGCATACCTGCAAATCATATGATGTGAGGGCAGGGTGCTACTGCCAGGTATGAATTTATAATAATCATTAAAATGTTGATTCAAATCTGTACCAAAATTTACATTATGTTTACAAATTGGTGGTAGGAAGGAGGAGTATCTAAATATTTGTATGAATAACAAAATGTGATGAATTGAGTATGTTATGGCATGTAACTGCATGTAATTTGAAACTTTAAAATTATTTAACAATTCAGAATGGTCAAGAAGAAGAATTGTCTTATAATCAGAATTCTAGAATATGTGGTGACAGGCTATAGGATTTGACGGTAACGATCATTACCGGTAGCATGTCAGTACCAAGTCGTCAAAATCATGGAACTGAAATTGTGTTTCCCACGATTTTCTTATCACTACTGCATTATTTTGGATTACCAAAAAAAGGTTTCTGATGGGTTTCTATGATCCAAAAGCACAGAACCAAAAAGTGTTTCCCACGAAATTTGAAATCCTATGGCTGGTGGTGAGCATTGTTTATTAAATATTTGTTTCTTTTGATGATGGTGTGACATTACTGTTAATAAATAATTATATGTTTTTAATGTACATTTTAAAAGTTATTTGTTTTTACAGACAAACAGCAAGAATTGGACATTCCGACAGTGAAGGTTGAACATACTGAACCAATCAAAGATATACAGGAGAAAGACCGGCCAATGTCTGAGATCTCCGGGGTGCGCAGCAAACTAAAGCATGCCAATAGCTTCTTGGGAACTGTGCCAAAATTTGGCGTCGTGACACCACATGTAGATAATTTAAGTGTAGTAAGTAAAAGCTTATTTCTCTTATATGTGTATTACCCATAAAAGGTAAAATAATATAGCTTTTTATATATATGTATTTGAAAACTAACTAAACTTGCTAAATCTTTGGGTTTCTTGACATGCAGAACATCTTGCTGAATTGTTGTGGGGCTATCTAGATACATAAATGGATCCAGTGGGGTTTCTTATCGACTGTGAACCCCATGCCCACAGTCTTTTACCCATTAACTTATTTTTTAATACCCATATATTAGATTTTTAAAAATATTTTTATCTTGCCTTTCAAAATTCATAGGTTCTAAGAGCTACATATAAGACTGTCCATGCCCACATTTTTTCTTATCATTATATCTTATTTTGAATACTTTCCATATTAAATTTTTAATATCAATATCTAGACCATCACCTTTCAAAATTTACACCTCAGATGTACAAACAAGGAATCTTTTATCCCAAATTTGTGCACTGGTTGAAATGATAGAGAAAAACACCATTGAGGATATGTGGGTGGTTACTATCTGTGGAAATAAGAACTGTGAAATACATCTTTGTTATATAGGATCATTTGAAATTAATGATCGTGTACTTCACGTGTTACTTTAATGTAAATGCATGTGTATAGGTGGTTGTTTTATTCAAATGTAAATAGGTCTTGTAACATACTGGATGTGATCAATGCTAGGCCTTTGTCATGCTTATGTAGTTATATAGATTTTCTGTAATGTACAAATTGAATATGTTCATGTGGCTTTGCATCACTTTTTTAATGTCACAGCTACAATGTTAAAAGAAATCTGTCATTGTATAGAGCATTTCATAATATTTTAACTAGAAATTAGATAGAAAACCTGTACATACCAATGTGACACTTGCCATGTTAGCTCTATTAATGACAATAAGATACATTGTTTAAATACATATTTGTTCAGAAATCTCGTAATAATAATCACAAGAACATGTGTTGTTTAAAGCATTTACAGCTTTAAAGGCATCAGTTGTCTTAAGTCAACTTATGTGAAGTTATTCAATTTTAATTTCTATTTTTTCTGTTATGCAGTATACTTTACTTTCCACATTTCCTTTGAAAATCTTTCTAGCCATTTTCTTCATCTTGTTCATATATCTGACTAGCAATTTGTCATACAAGAATGGATTCTTAACACTAGTACATAGGCCTATGTTTTAGTATTTTATATTTATAATTATGTTTGATTCCTTACACAAATAGATCTGGGCTTTTAAATATTTTATTGCAATAGTTCTTTCACTTACTTGTAAAATTGTCTTTTTCTTGTTTTGCAGCACTTGAATGATGTCGACAAGTGGGGTGTTGATGTGTTCAAAATTTCAGAATACTCTAACAATCGACCTTTGACCTCTGTTACATATACAATATTTCAGGTAATTAAGTATTTTAATTTCCTAAGTGTATGTATAAAAATTAATGATCTAATGATATAAATAATTTTTTAAACTTAATATATGTGTTTCAAGGCACAAAATAATCAATGTCGCATCGCAATGTGCGATGGAAAAAAACCGAACTGCGAGTCAAAATTATCTGTTCAAAGCAAAATGCGAAACACCACTTTTTATCTGAACCAATGCTACCTGATACTTGTGTTCCTTGAGTTCACTACATTACTATAATGCCAATGAATTGATGACACTGCACAGTTAGAGCTCAGTAATGTACTCTCACAAAACTTGTTAGAAGTAGCCCGCGAATTGTTGGAAATTATTGCTATGCGAATTGTTGGAAATTATTGCTATACATTTTACCAAAATTGCTAATAATTTTTTAACATTGGTTAGCAATTTGCTATTTAAGCGTTTTTGTGTGTTTTTTTTGTGCCTTGTTCATGTCGTATACATATCGGCAAACTACTTGAATCCTTACGCCAGATGTAAAAATGTGCAGTGCGTTACACGTCATTATGTCCAGGCGTGTTACAGATGTCCAAGAAGTTTCCCCTTTGATCTGCGAGACGACCTTTGAGTCGCAGCATAATTGATCTAATTGAAAACACTAGGAAATTAATTGAGAGGTAAAAACGTCGGGTACACACGAGAAACCTTAAACAAACCGCGTTAATGACTTGTAACTAGCCCTCATGGTATAAACAAGTAGGCATAACAAAGTCAAAAAGGTCTGTCGGTAATTTGTATTCGTACGCCTTGGCGCGAATGAACTGGCCGCGAGCGGAGTGATCTGCTATTTGTTGTGCGGAAGAAGCTATGAAGGGACGCCCTTGGGTTAACAACGGAAATAATGTTTTGTCGTTAATTTTGTCGGTTTGCCGTCTCTTGTAGAGTCACAATATGATAGTTATAAATATTTGTGTTTTTTTAAGTCAAGAAATAGAATAATGCCCACATAAAACAATACAAGCATATATAATTACAAAACGTCATTGTTCTATTATTTCAAAGTAAGGTAAAGTTTGTTTTATTTAATGATGCCTCTAGAGCACATTGATTTTAATCTTATCATCGGCTATTGGACGTCAATCATATGGTCATTCTAACACATTTATTTTAGAGGAAATCCGCTGTCCCACATAGGCTATTCTTTCCGATAAGCAGCAGGGGGTCTTTATATGCACTGTCCCGCAGAAAGTCAGCACGTACCACAGCCTTTGGAAAGGAAAATAGCCCAAAGTGCAAATGGGTCCACTGAAAAGGATCGATCCGACGACCGACCGCTTCACAGGCGGACACGCTACCATATAACCTATATCCCGCTCCCCCAAGTGAAACAATACAATCATGTATAATTACAAAAAGCCATTGTTCTATTATTTCAAAGTGACGCTAAATAAACAGAACGAAAGGAATATTTGTTTTAACAACCCAGCACGTTGGTTATTCAGCGGCTCGTGGTCTTGAGAGGAAATCCGCTACCTTCATACAGACTATTCTTTCCGATTAGCAGCTATGGTGCATTACAACACACACCACGACCTTTGTTATACCAGTAATGGATAACTGGTTGGAACGCAATACAGCCTAATGCGTCCATTGAAGGGGCTCGATCCGACAGCCTTTCGTGCCTCAGACAGAAGCTCTAGCTCTGAGCTACGTTTTGCTCATGATTCTGACGAGTGGTTGAAGATTTGACTTCACTGACGTCATCATCTATGATTATAGTCATAATGACTATCACTAGCGGTTCCAGGACATGCTCAGCTTCTAACGAACACATAGTCTCATCACTGTTTAATATTTGTATAATAATGTTCAATAAATAACGTATATGATTTGACAAGTTTGAGTATATCAAATGATAAGAATGTTAAACCAAAACCGTGAGGATCCACACTTTCTGCTCATCAAAAATAGTTACTATTCCGTCCAGCGGTAGAATGCCAGACTGTCAAGCTGATGACAGTGGTTCAAAACCCGACGGAGATTGGCTCACACTTGACAACGTGTCAAAATAATCAAACGTTTGACATCCAATAGCCGATGATTAATAAATCAAAGTGCTCTTAGTGGTGTCGTTAAAGAAAAAAAAAATACAAAATCGAAAAAAAAAATCTAGGCTGTTGAATTGCCTGTCTAAGATACTGCGTTTGAACCTTAATAGGATATATAAAAAAAGAACAATCCTTAATAGGATTGTAAGCATAATCAATGAGTTAAAATAAAAATAGTAACACATGGCATATGATTGGCTATAGAGGTCATCCGCTGGATGTCAACAGTGATACTAATACCATGACCCGAAACGCGTAATGTAGAGTTTGTTTTAACTTAGATCAATCAATCCTGCTGACGCCGTTCAATGGCAAATCTTGCCAGCGGACCCAGCTTTTCACAGAATATCCCATAAACCTATTACAGAGTATAGGACTTGTAAAAACACCGGCATTAGATAAATTGCAATCTGATAAACGTTTTCCAATAGACCACGAGACAAAAGTCTTTTCTCCAGCTTACACATCAGTGCAAATTACCAGTTTTAATGACAAAAATACCAACAGAGGCCTCACTTATTTTCTTATATCCCTGTGAACAGCCGATAAGAATGTAGTATTAGCCGCAGAACACCGGAACCGAAACTAATAAAATACAATTATTTTATCATTGAATTATTTCTGGCTTAAAAAAGCTTGTTCCTTGCGTCAGTTTGTTCGTTATGAACTATTGATAATAAACTTACTAGTAATTATAGTCTCGGGGTATTATTGTGCCTTTTGATCTCGGTTGATGCCTCAGGAAGATGGCAAACATGAAGGGACCATCGCCCGTTTTCCACAAAGGTTTTCCCTGACCTTCAGGCTACACGTCTTTGTGATGAACATATTTGATTTGGCCATTTTTCTCTTGTTAAACGAACCAATGAATTTTTACCAACTTGTAAATGATATTAGCACTAGCAGACAAAAAAAATACAAATAAAAAAAAAGACTACAAAAACGTTCGCTGATTAAAAATGGAAAAGAAATCTGTAAATATTATGGGAAACGTCTTTTCTAAATGAGTATATGTGAGTGTAAATGAATTTTGTTCAATTAATATGGTAGACAAGAGGTAATTCAAATTTGTAAATACTTTTCGTTAAGAAATTTTTTTGTTTAACGACACCACTAAAGCACATTGATTTATTAATCATCTGCTATTGGATTTCAGACATTTGGTAATTTTGACACATGGTCTTTAGAGGAAAACCGCTATGTTTCAATAAGCATTAAGGGATCTTTTGTATGCAGATTTCCTACAAACAGTAAAGCACATAACACTGCCTTTGAAACACAAGTCATGGAGCCAGGGCCGGATTTTTTACCTTGGGGGGCCCGAGGCACTTCAGGTTCGGGGGACCCTTCACATAGAAATTAAATTACATACCAAATTTAAAAACTGAACTGAAATGCATGAATAGAACTAATTAAATATATAATTATTACATTTTTTAGTACTTAGTCTTGGCATTGGACTCGAAAAAATTGCCACCTTTGCCTCTAATACTTCCGGCCCAGCGTGGAGCAATGGTTGGCACGAGAATTGTTAGGAATAGAACGAGAAAGAAAAGTAAAGAAAAACGTCTATTTATTTGAGATTACCCTAGTCTAGAGTAGTCATGATAGTTGTTAAGCATGCATGTTATTAGTAGAATGCGCATCCATCTTCACCATCTGAGATTTTTATTAGAGTTACCTCACCCTTTATTTAAATTAATCAAGCCTTTACCCGTCGTTCAATCCAGTCTGGGTGGATCTGACATATCTAACATGAGCTTCAATTGAAGATCATACTAGCATAGCTTTCTGGATCACAGAGATAAGCAAGACCTCGTAAACTTTCCATACATTTCGGGGAGGGTGACATGGGGGCACGTCCCCCCACTTTTTTGACAAAGGGGGACGCCTATATAATTATCCCCACCCCCCACTTTTTGCTTAGAAAAACTGAAAATTTCTGTGAAATTAAACTTAAAATGCCTACATAATTATCTTTACCAGTATTTCTCTTTATTGTATCAATGTAAAATTTTAAACCATATCGTCTTAGCGCAAATATACCGAAGTACACAAGTGGTCTATAATGTTTGGGGGAGGGGGGGGCAGAGGGATGGTCCGTTCCCCCACTTTTTGGACAAGGGTGAGTTCCGTCCCTCCACTTTTTGGAACGGATTTTCGCCCTTGTTTCCATATTAATGGATGATAAAAGGGGTATCCCAGTATTATTTTTAGAGAATGAGAGAAAAGAAAAAGAATGGATGTACAGCAGTAAAGTAGGACGGATTTTCAAAGTTGGGGTGTATAAAATGTGTTATGCAAAACCGTGCGCTCCACAGGCGCGATGCCCCACAAGGAAACATTTAAAATATTATCGTGTTTTCGTCTTATCACCTGAGACATTTTTAACCATATTAAAAACTGGCGAACAAAAAGGGGGAGTGAGCTTCCTTCAGTCCCCCATCCCCCCACCCCCACCCCGACTCCTACGAGCCTGTATAGTGGTGATTAGCAAAAAAATAAAAAATAAAAAAAAATCACTTTAGGTTGGAATCAACACTAAGATTAAAAATAATCCCCACGTTTTGGCTGGGATTCGAACTCAGTAATTACAAGACTGTAGGTGAATGACATAACTGTATTGGACGTCCGACCTAACATTTCTGAATCCTTGAAACAATTCGTCTTTTACACGAACTATAATTACAGCCTTGTAAAACAAACTAATACAAAACAATTACGTTCTAATTTCGGACGATACATAATTTAGTGAGCATTATGAAGTCTAACGTTCAACACTTCAAATCACTTCTTGTCAATAATGCTAACAAGGAGCTATAAAATATGTATTGACCTCAACTGAAAATTAACGTAATGTTTTCCCATCATATTATTGGAAATGTCTGGAACGTCTGCGTGTGACGTCACATATAATAATTATACAGTTAAACACATCTTGCAATAATTGCTAAAATATTGAACTTTGAAAAATTTAATCTTTAAAAATTAAGTTCTTCTTTGAAATGTAAACCTTTTTGACCCCTAGACTATTTGACAACTGAATACACGATTAATTACAGTAAATTTGTTTTAATACCTCCTAAATTTGGATAAATCAATGAGATAAGAAAAATAATAATTTCACTGGACAGATCAACAAATTTACTATTTTAAATATTCAGAAATAATTAGCAAAAATGTGGGATGAAAAACGAAACATCAGAAATGGTCATTGCTTTAATGGTATTTAACTAAATTTTCTAAAAACACTAATGTAAAATTAATAAAGGATATATATTTTTTAATTTTGTTGTTTATGGGTTGGGTTTAGGGTTTTTAATTTTTTTTTTTTTTTTTATGCATTGTGACACGTTGTTTTAACTCAATCTACAGTCCAAATCTGGGTTCCAGATGCAACCAATGGTGTCCACTCAAGTTACATAGGGAACAAGACAAATTTCAAATTTCAACTGGAAATTGGAATATATTGTGTTATTTGGTTCGATTCTGTGAAGCACCATATCATTAATATATGTTCTTGCCCATATTTTCATTATACAAAAAAATATATTTTATAAACACACATCATGTAATTTTCCTGTTTGGTTTCCATTTTTTATGTGAAGAGCCGATTTGGAGTTTGTTATCTGATAGTGGTACAACTATACGGACAAAAATCAAATTACAATACATACTGCAATACAGTTTGATAAATTACCAAATTATACTATCTTACTAATTACTACACATATCTCGGGCAGTCAGACCTGTACCAATTTCTGATGAAAAAAGATAATATAGAGACACAGTAGCTTTATATGTTTTAAGTTTAACTTTTATTTCTATAACTTACTGTCATAGTTATAGATTTTATAAAATATTTTAGATGAACAATCATTATGGAAAACATATCGCGATACACGGAACCATGTCGCGGTATGTATTGCGCTCGGCAAGTATTGTAATATAACAGTATACCGTTGCAGCCCTAGTATCTGACAAAATAATGGTTCTTTTATGCTTATAGGTATTGATTCATAAACTACAGACCTTGATGCAAGATACTAACAAGATAAATTAATGTATTTTGAAATTTTAGTGCCCACGTCACATTTTAAAGTAATATTTCCAAAGAAGGACCCAATTGCATGTCAAACACTAACTCTACGTACTGTTTAATTTAATTCACTTATTTATATTTTGCTTTTATATTTATATATATATGGGGATGCGAGGACGGGTGGCTGGGGAAAAGGTGTGTAGGGGGATAGGTGAATCTCCTTATTAAGTTGTGGACTAGTCTGTATGGATTTATTTGAAAAACTGATTCCAAAATTAATTCTGAAAAGCCAATCCTAATTGACATAATAATAAGATGTCAAAAGAACTATTTTATCTAATGCAATTTGATAATTCGATATTACATGTATTATTAAATTAATTATCGTTTATCAAATAAAATGATTTGCTTAATACGTCTGGCATTTTACTGGTTGTCTGGCTGTGAATATTAATCACTATACGACTGTTCTTGCAATCCATCTGCAGTCGTGAAACGGCTAAATGTACGAAGCCGGCAATATATTTCCAAGAATAATGCTTTCTGATCTTCTGAAATTGATAACACCCTACACATATTATATGGTACAAGCGATGACTGAACAGCAGCGGACCCAGAAAATCCTTTTGGTGCGGAGGGAGGGCGGCTGGGGGGGGGGGGGGAGAGCAATAATATGATGCCAGATTCTTTAACGTTAAAATAATAATAAAAAAAAACAATTTTTTAATGCTATAATCGTAAAATGGTGCGGTGTCGGGTCCTGGAGCACCTCTCTAGATTCGCCACTGCTGAAGATGAATGTGTGGGATACGTACAATGTTTATGTTATGTACCGAGATAAAACAGACCGTAAATATTATTGAATTACAATTATGACCATTGTAATTTGTTTTAACTATATATAATATTGGAAACCGGTATTATATCGGCAAAACATTCACAAAATAATAATATTAATAAAAGAAATAAATAATTAATTAAATAAATAAATAAACAAACAAACAAAAACAAAAAGATTCCTGGGGTTAGGGCCGGAAAGTATTAATAGATTTTTTGCCGAACTGAGAAAAACGCAAAACAAAGTTTCAGCAACATAGTATTTATGTCTGAATAAAAGCTGGACTTTCAAAATTCTGTGTGAGTGTAGTCCTATAAACATAAGACACACATCTACAGAATAGACCATCGTGATTTTTAATAATGAAGATTGCTTATTGAATTCGATTTTGTAAAGTTATTTTTTAAATTAAAAATCTGTATATCACATTTTTAGAGGAGGACTGCCAAGATTTGGATAGAATGGTGGCAGTCTTCGCTAAAAACAATAATTTAATTTAAGCAGCGATGAAAACAAAATCTGCCAAAGTCTTAAACAAAATATCCAAATATCCCAAATATTTTATTATTTTTGGTATCGTTTCTTTTGCCGTTAGTATATATATATATATATATATAAAATGAAATTTGATGGTAAATTTCCTAACCTTATTTTCATTGAATTTTTCTATTAATAATGACTTTAAACAAAACTTGATAAGAAACAAAATGGCGTAACCAAGGGGGTATAAAAAGCAAGACAAATCTGTTTAGCAATGACAGAATGGTCGCCATTTTTGATATTTGTAATAAGGCTACAATAAATTTATCTATACCAGGAAGTGGGATCATAAGTACTGATAAGCGGGGTTTGACATGTTGTGTTCGACTGATGTGATTAATGAATAAAACACCTGTGCGACAGTGGTGGTATAGGCGGGGGATAGGAGTGGAACGCGTGCACATGCAACACGTGGCCTGAACACGTCATGCTCAGGGAACAGGATACAATTAACTCAATTAGTGTTTGTGTAATTATTGAAACTCAGATAAACCGAAAGCATGTCGTGTGCGGTTAACAACTACAACATATTACATCGATCGAAATGCGTGTTGTTTGAAATGTATACGTCAGTTGAGTTACTCTACAATGATGAAATAATTTATTGTCACACTTATATTCAATAACTCCACACAAACGGTATATACGTTTCTAGCATTAGTTTATTCTAACGGTTGTAGCACACACGGCCCCTCAACACAGAAATTAAATTACATGACAAATAAAAAAAGGACTAAAACGAATGATAAACCGCATTTCTTAGGGGAAAAAAATGGCCCTCCCCAACACACACTTTGTTAATTATTTTTAATAATAGAACTAATTTAAAAAAAAAAAATGTTTTTTTTATAAAGGAAGACCTTAGTCTGGGAGGGGGCCGTCTAGCAGGGGACACAGGGAAATGTTCCCCTTTGTCCCCTTATAAATTCGGCAATTGTAGTAGCACAAACATTTAAGGTAAATGATTTTGGAAATTAAACTAAAAGTTAAATACTCCTGCTTAATTTGAAGCAAATATTTTAAATATTACAATTTTATGTACACAAATTATTTTAAGCGTTTATTTTGAAGTTTTAACAACGTTTCAATGGGGTTTTTTTTACTACCATAATAAGAAACACTTGTGTGTTAAAAGTTATTAACCGAAATAGTTTTATTTAATGTTTGCATTATACAAACAATTTAAAGGGAAATTGTGTTTTTGATATTGTTATTCAATTATTCAGGTAGAATGATTCTATGTTGTATGTCTTGAATTTGAACTATCTAACTTAGTTTTGCTGGCAGAGAGATGCTACGTAGTCGGACTTGAATTTGAACAATCTAACTTAGTTTTGTTGGCAGAGAGCTGCTATGTAATTGGACTTGAATTTGAAGAATCTAACTTAATTTTGCTGGCAGAAAGATGCTATGTAGTAACACTTGAATTTGAACAAACTAACTTAGTTTTGTTGGCAGATATATTCTATGTAGTGAGACTTGAATTTGAACAAACTATCTTAGTTTTGTTGGCAGAGAGCTGCTATGTAGTCGGACTTTAATTTGAATAATCTAACTTAGTTTTGTTGGCAGAGAGCTGCTATGTAGTCGGACTTGAATTTGAACAATCTAACTTAGTTTTGTTGGCAGAGAGCTGCTATGTAATCGGACTTGAATTTGAACAATCTAACTCAGTTTTGTTGGCAGAGAGCTGCTATGTAGTCGGACTTGAATTTGAACAATCTAACTTAGTTTTGTGGGCAGAGAGCTGCTATGTAGTCGGACTTCAATTTGAACAATCTAACTTAGTTTTGTTGGCAGAGAGATGCTATGTAGTCGGACTTGAATTTGAACAATCTAACTTAGTTTTGTGGGCAGAGAGCTGCTATGTAGTGAGACTTCAATTTGAACAATCAGCTTTGTTGGAAGAGAAGCTACGTAATCCTTCTTGAATTTGAATACTCATTCATGAGTTTCGTAAAGTGATACTTGAATTTGAATACTCATACATGTGTTTCGTAAAGTGATATTTGAATTCGAACAATTTATTTAGGATTTTAGTGGGAAATGTTTTAATGAGTGAAACTCAAAGTTAACCAATTTAACATGGTTTTCCATAGCACAAAGTTACTGTTTAGTGCAGGGCATTTTTTTAACACTCAGACAGACATGAGTTACAACAGAACATTTTTGTATAGTGATATCATAATTAGCAGCTTGATTAAACTGGGTCATGTGGAATACATTAATTCATCAGTCTATCTGGTTAACTTTATTTGCTAGTTTGCCAAATTTTCACATGCCTACATTTACCAATAATTGAATCCCAGCCAGATTTTAAGATTATTTTGATAACGTTTTACTCATAATAATCAGGGACGGACCAACAGAAACTGTTGTTGGAGGGTACAGTGCAAGTATTCATGTTTCAAGTGCATTACTGATTATACAAGTGCCCATACAGCAACTGTTGGGGATATGGGTGCAACGATATGGCCAAAACCGTATTGCGATATATTGAAATACATATTGCAATACAGTTTGATTAATTACCAATATGTGATAGTCATATTTTGATATTATCATACTAATTACAACACATATCTCAGGCAGGCAGAACTGTACTAATTTCTGATGAAAAAAGAATATATAGACACAGTAGATTTATATGTTTTAATTAAGTTTCTTTTATTTTTATATTATAATATGTCATAGTCATAGGTTTTATGGATGGATACTCGTGATTACACGAAACCATATCGCGGTATGTATTGCGCTCGGCAAGTAATGCAATATACCGGTATACTTGTATATCGTTGCACCCCTAGCAGGTGTTACACACTTTACCAAAAATAGGCCTCAACAAATGCTGTGTTATGTTAATATCGATTAAGGTCAAAATACAAATTAATTAGTAATTTAATGTGTTTGGTAGTTAACTCATTTGTTTTAAAATCATATGCTTTAATATCATGTGTAATTCTTTTTTTTCTTATTATAAATGTGATTACATATTATTATAAAGTGACATTTAAAGTAACATTGACTTGAAACTGAAGAAAGAAAGAGCGTGACTGAGTTCAATCGCTAGAGCGTGACTGAGTTCAATCGCTAGAGCGTGACTGAGTTCAATCGCTAGAGCGTCACTGAGTTCAATCGCTAGAGCGTCACTGAGTTCAATCGCTAGAGCGTCACTGAGTTCAATCGCTAGAGCGTCACTGA
>JAULBS010117036.1:0-14529 GCA_032355785.1 Symmetromphalus regularis | reverse complement strand
GAAAAGTGGCCTCTTAATACAGGTTAAATTATATTAAATTAGCTGATTTTGGAGAAAATAGAGATGGTTGTTTAACACAGATGGCTGCTTAATACAGGTTAAATTATATTAAATTAATTGATTTTGGAGAAAATAAAGGTGGCTGTTTAAGACAGGTGGCTGCTTAATAGAGGTGGCCCAATGGGCAGGTTTGACTGTATTTTTATTTGATTTCTCTTAATTTGAATGTCTGTCTACTTCGTAATTATATATTTAAAAAAATGTATATACCTTAATGAATTTTGACTTGCACATTTTATATAAATTTTATGAATGTAGGTAAAGCAGGGTTTAGGTTGAACCATTAAAAATCATTAGCAATTTGACTAATTTGATCAGAAATTCTGTAGTAAAATTCAGTTTCAGTTAGCCAAATATGAAATCATCTGAAGTGTACCGAATGAATTTTATGTAATGGAAAAGGCAGAGTTATTTCGACTGACAACAAAGCTACCGAGTCTGAACTCTTCCGATGTTGTCTGAATGAACTGTGTATGTGCACATAAAAATGCGCAGACACAGCAAGTAGTTTTTAGATGGTTTGCTGACCAATTAAAGGCTGGAATTACACAAGTAACAAGGAAATAGAGAGTCAAAACAGTGGTAGATTGAAAGTGAAATTAGATGTTTGGCGATTTCATAATCCTGTGTATTTGCCAAATTCTATTTTAATTCATATTTGGCAAATTAGTGAACGACAGCTTAAACCCTATATATTATGTATACTAACACATTTTAACTTCACCTTATCTGCCATACCCAAAGTCTCTCTGAAAGTTATAATGGTAACTCAGGCTGGTTTGATGTTTTGTTTCAACTGGTAGTTACAAAACTGATAATTATATCTGTATTTACAGACACCATTGTCCTACATTACCAAACAAAATACCCAAAAGATTAAATTTATCATGAACTGTTATGACTTACAAAATATAGTATTTCCAGTCTATATCTGAATGCAACATGCTTGTCTCACTTCAAAAGCCTTTTAGGGAGCATGTACTTGACAAAATAATATTATATAGATTCTCAAGCATAATTTTCTCTTTTTTCATTCTCTCCTGTAAATATCACTGGCTCTGATGTGATTGATGAAAAGTTTTTAATAAAAATTGACCAAAATGAAATTTTATTTGTATTCGATTTCAGCAGATCCATTATCCCCTCAAAAAATTAAAAGGTTTATCTAATTGTTTCAATTCCCCACCACTCTTCGTCTTTTGTTTTCCAAATTTTACAGAAAACAAAATCCTTATCTGCACGTAAAAAACTACCTGTTTTAATTTTGATCATATAAACAGATGTATTAATCTAAAATGCAAGTAGTATTAGTATTTAATTACTGTAACACAGCTCTAAAATGAAACAAAAAAATCCCAAGTTATGAAACAAGGCTAAATTCTCCAATGTAATGGGAAATCAGGTGAAATTTACTAACAAAATCCTGTGTAAGTTTCGAGATGAGGAAATCATCTTTCTTTTTCCATGTTTTCCAGGATGTGTGACAATAAATCAAAATGAATTTGAAATCAGAAAAATGTAAAATACTAGTATAAAGAAATATTTACCTCAAGTTTAAGCACATGTTTCGTTTGTTCTAACCATGCAGCAAACATCTCCACTCCCGACCCAATGAAATTGAACAGACTCCACAGCAGAAGATGAAACTCCGCCCCGTGCCAGAAGTAGATATACATGAAACACGTCAACGAGGCGGCCAGTCTCTTGAGCATGCCAGCATGCGAACCACCAAACGGAATGTATATATATCTAAAATTTAATAAAATTAATATGTAATATTCATAAAATAAACTGGCTTTATTTATCAGGTGCGGATGCAGGATTTCTGAAAGGGGGGGATCCAAATGTGGTGGGTAAATAGGACTGGGAAAAAATGGTTAATTTACACATCCTTCCACTCTGAATATATATGTAAAACAAAAATAAATTCTAGAAAAGGGGGCGGGGGGAAGTCCGAAAGCCCAGGACCACCCCTCTGGATCCGCTACTGTTTATAAATATGATGTCTGCATGTACAAAAGGCTTGTTTGTTTAACAACACCCAAGCAGCTATTAGGTGTCAAATATACAGATAGGTGGAATGCAAATACAAAAATGTTTTCGATAGCAGGATCAGTTTTGCCAAAATAAGAAAAATAAATCTTTATAGTGGTTCAATTTCCTGTTTTTCAGTGTTACTTTTAAACTAGCAGATATTTCCTGTTTTTCAATGCTACTTTTAAACTTGCAGATATTTACCTTTTTAAAAAATTATAGAGGCCTCTGTCAAAGTACCTGAAAACAAAAAAGCATATTTTTATAAAAAATCAAATACAAATGAACAAAAAACTCTTTAAAAAATCAAAAAATAAAACATATTGGATTTGACACATCCAGATGGTTTTACTTGGCTTTTCTAAACATGGGTCCCTGAGACACACCTGTATTTGGTCTAGAGTTGCATCAAAGCTTTTATTTTATAATGAATACATATAATTCTCTGTTATGGCACTAAAACATCCCAGTACACCCTCCACTCCATCACACAGCTCTCTATTGTTTGTTCATGACTAAGTCAATTATATAATTTAAAAAATTTGATATTGAGTTTTGTGTGTCTGTAAACCCCTATATCCATTGTTAAGGTACAACAAATTTACAAGAAAAGAAAGATAAAACACACAGATAATATAATATGCAAAATATCTTGGTAAGAAGCTTGTGTATCAAGATACATGTAGTTTATAACAACAGCAATCAGCTGGATATAAAATTTAACAATGGTCATCTGTTCATGTGACTTTTAATTACAAGATAAACTGGGTACCTCAAATGTAATTTTAAACCAACACAAAAATATAATTTATGCATAATATAAAAAATAAAAAAATACCTCTTAAAAATTGGTTATCTAGATCTATACAAAACTGCAGTTATATAAGATTTTTTTTTTTTTAATTTTTGAAATTATTGCAGGTTGCACAGATACAACATGGCACTGGACAATCAAATTACACTATAAAAAGAAAATAACTATATAGATATTAAAACTCCAATATGTACTTACTTCCACATGTCTGAATATCGAATAATATAGGATATACACTTTGGCCATCTTGGAGGGTCAAGATGATCGAGGCGAGCAATCTGTGAGGGCAGGCCATACATGACCAGGTACTTGACCATGAAAAACTGACCATGACAGTAACCAATGCCAACCAGCGTCCACACAGACATGGTTTTCAACAAGTGAACGTTTTGCATCAGAGCATTGAAATACATGTAGTGAAGAATAAATTCAATAAAAACAGCCCAGAATATAACTCGGCCAAAGTCCCTGAGTATGGGGTAAAGTCTCTCCCACGTCCATTTACGCTGACAGTTGTTTATCTGAAGGAAAAGAAAACTTTAATGAGAATGTGAAGCACATTGATTTATTAACTATTGGCTATTGGATGCACAGCAAAATTATGTAACAATAGCAATTAAATTCTGTCTTAACAATGTCTGAATTTCAAGGGCCATGTTAAAATTATTCCACCACAGACGTCAGAAGTGAACTGGATTTTAAAACCAGCCCGGGCATCTGTTACCTATCAGGTCGGCCCATTGTTCATTAATAAGTTACTCATTAATACCCAGCCCTGGCACCCACTGAGTATTGCCCATATGGCCATTCCACCTCCCACAAACATAAATCACTAAAAATAAAAATATTTAGTGACAAAATGTTCATGTTGCTTATCTGGTTTTCTAAAAAACCTTTTTCCTCTTTTTTTTTAAATTTAAAATTTAATGGTCTCAAGATTTAACAAGAATTTCGGATAATTTAAACCTATGTAGGTAATGCATTGAAAATATTTTTATTTTCTTTCAGTCAAATTTTAAGATAAATGGAAGACAACATACCTGAATAAGGAACTTGTCGTATGTTAAAAGTGGTCCCGTGTAAAACAGTGGAAGATAAAATATGTACAACAGCAGGTCGAGCATGCTATAACCATCTGATGTCTTTCTTGAACTGTTGAGGTGTTTACACCTTTCCAAGCAGAAGCTTGTGTAGCGTAGATTGACCAGAGCCAGGATGAAGAGAAAGAGGTAAACACCTCGATCATGGCTGTCCTCGGGAATTACACACAGAGATCTCTGTCAACAGATAATTCAAAACGTAATGCCAATGCTTAGAATTCACGGAAAAATAAAACAAAGATAGATAAATAATTATTTGTGTTAAGATCCACCACTCCTCTCTAACTCTAAGATCAATATAAATGATGCTAACTGGCTCACCTATGTTAATTTCATCAGTGTTGAAAGAGGACCAAGAAAAAAATGGAGGAATCTATTGGAATGGTGAAGCCATGAAGGTGCTGTGCTAGGGGGTCCTGGGGCATGCCCTCCTTCTGTCCCATATATTTTTTTAACCTACAATCAATTTTGTGTAAGATTGCTATAGCCTAGCTGCAGATAAACTGTTAGATGCATAATATGAATCCATCTATTTGAGATAGTGCACCATTTGATAATAAACATCGACTTCAGTTGTTCCTTTTCCTCTGGGTTTTTTTTTCCAGCTGAAAGTTTTTTTTCCCTGTAGAATTGCAATTTAAAACAGGCGGAAGACTTTCATTCCTATTTCATGTCCTGATTGTGTAATGCCAGCTAGAGAAATGATAATTAATGGGGATAATTAGTCAAGATTTATCTTCCATTAAATAACTCTCCTGTTGAACTATGGTGGTTTGAGCAAACCTGCTGTGATAACAACTTATCCCAGTTAATGTTAAAGAAGTCTGATATTCCAAAAAACATTACTGTTTTATTCAAGTGTAAGCATCAAGGAAGTGTTTATAGCAGATGCATTACATCAGAATTTTAGGTAACTCAAACATCAGTAATTAATTGTGATCAACAGGTACTGAGGATTCTAGGGGGAGGGAGGTGGTACTAAACATTATTAAATTAAAAAAATATATGCATACTTAGGTAATGGTAACTAAAGTTTGGTTATAGTTTACATCATAGTTCTATCCACTACAAACCACAATTTAGCAAATAAATTCATTTAGCTAATGGGAATAATATATGTGCTGAATGTTACCTATTTGAGTTAAATTACTAGTTATCTACTTTAGCCAACAAACAAGGACTTTGATGCAGTTTGTCAAAATTAGCAGAATGATTTAGTAGTTATTTTATAAAAAATAAATACATTATATTAGTCATAAAAACTTACCATTAAATCAAAATAAGGTAATGACTGTGTATTTTATTAGTAGGTCATATCTAACATTGTTATAATAATAATAATTTTAATATACACCTAAGTAGGACCCAATGGCCATTCTCACGAAACAAAAAGTGGATATGGGGAGACATTAAAACAATTATATACTTTTAAGAAACTAAATTTATAATAACTTTTGTGAAGCATTTTTTATGGTACTGGCCTCCTGAATATTATTATTTACACAAAATTTAATAATACTTACTGATTACAATACACAATCAATGCAGGAAAAAAGGTTACATCTGACTACTTACCATAAATGGAAGGAAGAATTCATAGTTAAGAGTTGCAAGGAGAGCCAAACTTGTCATCCATACAGCAGCAGAACTCTTCAGACGTGAGACAAAAAATACCAAGCAACTGTGACCAATAAAAAACAGAACTGTTCTCCAACCCAGTACAAAGCTAACGCAAAGTAATGAGTACATGAGGAAAGTATGTTTCCGTACCTACAAAAAAAAGAGAAAAAAGATTAGTACAAATTCTGAGTAAGCTTTGCCTAGTTTATCAGCTACTTTAATTTATGAAACAAATCAAATTGGTAGTTTGGAAGTTATGTATTTATGCAATATTACATTTTTTTTTAATGTCCTTTCAAAGCCAGATTTAGACTTGGTGAGACTCTAATCTATATAAAGCTTGGATTCAAAAAGAAAGTTGCTAAGCTGTAGCTTGTTTAGTTTATACCTTAATTCAGCACTGCATCCATTACAGCAAATTAACTGGCTTTAAAAAAAGAATGCAAAATGTTCTTTAATAGTGGTGATGTATGCTGGAGTTACCTCCCTGTGGTGGACACACTGAATATAGATCTATATCAGTTTCCAATAGAAACTATAAAAAAAAAATTCTGCTTTGTTTTGATCGTCAAGTAAATTCATACCAATAAATCAGCTGAGAATAATATTAGTTTTATGGCCTATGTCTTTAAAAAGTTCAAACATATGTTATGTCTTTCAGAAATTAAGAGATAAAACTGGCTAATTTTGTAAAGAATTCTACTGAGATTGTTCAAGTGTACTTCCACAATGGCTGCCAAGAAAAATAACTGTGGAAATGATGTCACAAGAATAACCTCTACAGTTTTATGCATGTTTTAAAAATATTCACGACAAAACATTTTTCAAGGACAATAAAAGAGCCCATTATCTAGAAAAAGAAAAAGGTCGCACATACAAGTAAGTTGTGTTTTGCTTACTCTAGATGTATATGAAGTCAATTAACAATGCTTACCTCTTGAAACTCATGTTCCAAAAACTTGCTGATAAGTATGTGTCCACAGTACCATGGTATTAACTGCCAAAAGAACCGATACCAAAACCTCCACTCGAAGTTGGAAATATCCTGCTGAATAAACATTTTTTTTTAAAGCTGTCTACCTTTGAAATTCATATCATCTTGTGATGGCAATTTAATACAAATAATAACAAAGTTAAAACCTCAGGGCCTCCCCATGTTAAAAATGTTGTTACAGATCAATTTTGCAATAGCACTGTTGACTGACAATGCACATTTCAGAGACTCTGCTGTTAGTGTTGAAAATAAAAGATTTCTAAAATAAATGTAAAATGTTTTGATCCTACATCCAATTCAAGTTCAAACACCCCCCTAAAGGACACTCCTGATAACTTTGAAATGTTACTCCCCAAGGTCTAACAAGAGGGTTTAGAGCAGACAGTAAAACTAATAAGTAATATGTTTAATTCTATGAAAGTGTTCAGGATTTGAAATTAAGAAATATTTTCTTTCACCTGAGGGACTAATAGTCAAGAAAAAATATGAATCCTCACAAAATATCACTAATCTCCCATTATTAACTGGACGTGTGACTCACAGATATGCAACACCTAAAGATAATTCTGAGTAAAGAAAGTTTTCTTAGGAAGCTGTTCAAGGAATATATGAGCAAATAGCATCAATAATAGTACTGTAAATGAAATTTAAAGGGTGTGAAAACAATTCTACTGGAAAATTACCCCATATCAAAATATAACTAAATATATAGATTGTGATTTCCACTAAACATGAATACCTTCTTGGCACCAAGTACTTTCCAGCCATCTTCAAAATCATATGTATTCAAATAGTCTTGATATGCTGAAATACATGTATGAAACAAACAATAATTAATGAAGATACTTGATATTCAAATGAAATCATATGTATTCAAATAGTCTTGATATGCTGAAATACATGTATGAAACAAACAATAATTGATGAAGATACTTGATATTCAAATGAAATTCACTGATAGTAAAATTTCTTCTGCAAACAGAACTTAAAATTAATAACTAAATGTTGAGTTATTTACATAATATTTATTGTCTCTATTCACATAATATGGTAATTATGACATACGGATGTGGAAATACCAGAAATCTTACTAACAATAGGACAAATGCCTGGAATAAATGCAGTCTAAATTTACTTGTCCTAACAAGAAGCGACTTTTAATTTGTTTTAAATTCCAGTTTGAGGACAATCACTGAGATAAAAATATGCTGTCCAGCATAACCACATACTAGTACTAGACTGGGCAAGTCGAGCATACTAATTTCATACCCTCCCACACTGATTACCTTTCCAAAGACAGGAAGGAATATACCAAAGCCTATGTTATACCAGTCATGAACCACTGGAAGGTGTAAGAAATAGCCCAATAGGTCCACTAAAGATTACTGATCCTACTACACCTCAGGGAAGCACTCAACTAACCATCAGAATCCCTGTAGATCATGTAGAGAATATATGCAATGCTTCCAAGTCCAAACACAATGTACAACGTGATTTCTGGCAAGGGAAGACAACCATGTTGGTACTTGCTAGATGACCCTCCATGTAGCTTCTTCTGACAGACCTTGCTCCTCCTCCAGTCATCGGGCATTGTATATTAGTCTCTCTGAAAAACAAAGACAAAACTCACAGATGCTGTTTAAATGTGTTTAACAGAAGGGGATCTAGCATTTTACAAAAATGGTTTATGTATTTTTTAATGTACTAAAAAATGTAATATTTTCTGGTAATAAAGAGAGGAGGCAGCATATGTGCCTGTTTTTATTATAAAATAATGGAATTCAAAATTAAATCCAGCTGTAACAAATATTGGTTGGATACATATCATCATACATTTCAAAGTACATACCATTAACAAGAAATGATTTTAAAAGTATAAAAACTCATAAACTAGTACTCAATTTTGGTTTGAAAACTTAGTAACAAAAGAATTCTTTTTGGAACATACTGAGAAACACACTTCAATCCAGTGAGACTAAGATATGATTATGAAACACTGTATGATGGAAATGAAGTTGAATATTAAGATATTTATAGGTCCTATGTAGGCTATGCCACCGTATCAACACAAGCAAAGGACTACCAGGAAGTAAACAGACATTCAATCTTTTAAAAAATTATCTTTTGAAATTATCTCTTGTAATAATAATATAAATCATTAAGAATAGATGCTTACTAACAATGTGACATGGTACTAAGTTCTAGATTTTACTTATATTTTATAAGACTGAGATTTAAATGTTTCATTGGCACAGCAACATCCAGCCATTTTTTAAAAGGCAACATAATATTTATTTTTTTATCCATGTTTAAGGTGTATAAAATGAAAATCAATACTAATTTGTTCCCTATTTGTCATAAAATGAGTACAAGTTCATGTACTTCCAACAGGAAAATGATGCTAAAAAAAGGACACAATTTCCATTTGGAGGAAATTACAAAAACATAATTGACAGCGATAACGGGATCCATAAATGGCTAAATTTCTTTTAATATAAAACTAATGCATATTAATAATTAAACTCATTTGAATAATATGCATACCAGTATGAGACTAACGTCATAATAAAAGCATTTAGCCGAATTTAAAATAATTCATAAACAGTGGCTTGAAATCTTCGTTTGACACCCTTCCTTCCGATGATCTTCTTTGTTGACTTTCGGCCTGATTCTGAGGAAGTCCTTTTAAACAAGTCTTTTGAATCTTTTTAAACGGGTCATAACTAAGTCAGATACAGGCACTTGACTTGACTTAAATGTTTTAGTTTTAATTATTAATTAATTTTTAATATATATATATATATATATTGTGTATGTGTATCAGTACAATATAATATGGTGCTAACTAGTGGTAAAATATTCACGTGGACCCACTCTCCTTTAAAAATAATTTAACTAATATTAAATTTACTTTTTTTTTCTTTTCTTTTTCTTAAAAAAACCTTACTCTTATTTTCAAATTAGGGTTAGTTTAGCTTCATTCATTTAAATGGCAGTCACATCCAAATAATCCGTGTTATAATGATATCTTCAGAAAAGTTGAAGAAGTTTGGTCGGAAATCTTTCTTATATCCAAATCCGGTTGGCCGGAGGGGTGGGGGTAAAAAAAAGGAAGAAAAAAAGAAAAGACCATTAATTTTATTGTACAGTTCTGAGTGAAGACAGGTGTTGTTTTTATTCTGTGTAAAGTATCTTCTGTTTACTTAATGTCGAACATGTAAAATGCTTATAATTTATGTCCCCAGTAAAACAATTAAAAGTAATGCTAATATCGCTGTATCAATATCGGCACACTAGATCATTGAGTTTACTAACATATGACATGCTATCCATATATACCAGTTCATTTTACAGAAACTAATTGAATTTGTCTGTACAATAGTATATTTATCAGATTTATCGATGCCAGGCGTCAGTCACATTACTATACTGTGTCACCAAAAGGTCAGGGAATCAAAAATTAATAGCATGTTATATAGAAGTCAAGATAATGTCAATGATAACATTTATAATTATGCACATGTGACTATATAATGAACATCACTTTCGAAATTTAATTTACAAGGTGAGAGGACGATCTACAAAGAAGGTAATATTAGTCAAATGTATAAGTACAGGCCCGTACGCAGGATTTTCTTTAGGGGGGTGCGTTTGTGAAGGCCCGAATGTTTTATTTTATTTTTAACGTTATTCTAGTAAATTAGCGTCAATCCAAATTTGCATTTACGGACCTCGACAGATTTAGGGGGGGGGGGGTGCGTGCGCACCCGTCGCACCCCCAACCCCCCTGCGTACGGGTCTGCTTTCATTAAAACATGCATCCACGCTTTTAACTTGACTATTAATCAGTTAACACAAAGAAATATAATGTATAATTTTGATTATGTAAAAATTAATAAATTCAGACGACGGTTATCGAATATATGACCTGTGTGATAGTTAAGTAAGAGTGATGTGTTCTATATGAGTTTCCGGCACTGTGATGTGTTAGTGGTGAACACTATCTATTATCAAGTCATTACGAAGCATGATACACAATACAACAAACAATGGTTTATATATAAATAGTGTATTTATTATGTTTTAACATCTCTTACAACATACATATAGCAGTAAATATGGTATGTACACAATAGGAAATGAAGATGGTTCATATTCAGCAGGCTCAGATGGAATCAAAGTTGATGGTTTTTGAAATTATGAAAAATGATATAAATGAAATATTTTAATACATTACATTTAATTCCTGACTCCTGATAGGAGTCTGTGTTATAAATTTATTTTAATGTCTCTAATGGGTCATGCCCGGATATAAGGGGGCAATTGCCCCGGGACCCCCTGCCAAAGGGGTCATCCAGACTAAGGACTTACTTTATTTTAAAAAATATAATAATTACAAAATTAGTTCTATTTATTCATTAAAGTTCATTTTTTTTAAAATTATTTGTCATGTAATTTGTTTTCTATGTTGAGAGGCCCCAGAGCCCGAAGTGTCCCGGACCTCTAGGGTCTAAATCATGCCCTTCTTATGGTTACAAAGGTTTGTAAGTATGTGTTTGTGTTATGTCTAAGTTTTCCGTTTATAAATATAGTTCGTATAAAAAAAATTATATTTATATTATTTTAAAACGGTAATATATGTTTACTGTCATAATAACAATATGTAGATGTTCAATGACTTTTAAAAAGTGAAAACTCCCTGAGTGATTTGTGGTTTATAAAATTACAAGTAGGTACACTGCAACAACAGCCACGTTTCACATATGTTTGATCAAACATATGTTTAACATAGTATGTTCAACATACGTTGTTAAACGTTTGAAATGTACGTTAAACGTATGTCAGCCTATTTACCTGAACAAATTACGTTCATGAACGTACGTAAAACATATATTTCACGTACCGTACGTGAAACGTACGACACTATTTTTGCTGTGTATGCATATACAAAATTAACGTGATATGTTGCTGGCAAGAGTTTGATAACTTTGGTTTAGGACAACGATGAAGTCACGAAATGAAAGACTAGATTTCATTGGTCTTCTGTTATTTAAAACTACATCTATGTACAGCTAATAGCACTTGTTGATACTTATATACAGAGATAATCTCAGTTTGGTTTCCTGGTGTTACTGTACAAACACAGTGAGATCGCATCCGATCAGTGGTAGACGAGGAACACGAACCAGAGATAACAACGTCTATCGGTTGGATGTACTTATTTTTGTGCTTATATCCAATTAAGGTTCAATCACGCAGTCCTGGGCACACAACTTAGCTTCCTGTGCTGTCTGTCCAGGACAGAGGTTAGTGTTAGTAAGAGAGACGAGATCCGCTGCCGCCTCTATTGCGGTTACTCTTAACGATAAGCAGCAAAGGATCTTTTACAAAGAGGTTAGCACATACCATGGCCTCGCCTGAGATACGATACGAGTACCAACCAGCCACGAGTCCGATAGCTTAACCAGTGCGCCATCGGGGTGACGTCTATCAATAATAGATGTCAGTGATACTCTTCACAAGCATACACGTTAGTTAAAGGTTTCTTTAAGAAAGTCAGTCCTATAATAGGTAAACCTATGTTCTTCTTTTGTTGTTGTTTAACAACATCACTAGAGCACATTGATTTATTAATCCTCGGCTATTGGATGTCAAACATTTGGTCATTTTGATATGCAGTCAAATTGAGAACCAGCCTCAGACGGGTTTTGAACCACTGTCTTCAGCTTGAGAGTCCGATGTTCTACCACTAGACCACTGGGGTTCCTGTACAGGACGTAACAGAATTATGCAGTTGGACATCACATTTAGAAATGTTCTTCATCCTAGTCTCTTGCATAGCTAGCATGAGGAAGACGAGGCGCTTGTCTCGTATGGAATTTGCGTAGATTTGTTTTATTTAATATTTTCCCATGATACTGATATGTATTATCCACATGGTTCAAGTTCAAGCTCCCTGCGTCTGGTTTGCCTCGGTAATTTTCCATCTCTGGATACTCCCCAGCTGGTCAGATATCCTCGAAGAGAAATCGTAAACGAAGCACGTCAACACAATAGTAGGCATCATTTGAAAGTAAATTGCATAACCTACCAAGAACGTTCGGTGAATGTTTGACGTATTTGAAAGTAAATTGCACAACCTACCAAGAACGTTCGGTGAATGTTTGACGTGTTTAGTTCAAGGCACTGGTCTAACGACAGGTTATGTGACAGACTCTATTTGAACACAGACGGGTGTCATGATACCTAATGAAGCTGATGGCACTTAATCGTATGGAGATTTGGTTGAGCTGATGATGTTTGATCGTATGGAGATTTGGTGAAGCTAATGAAATGTGACACCGGAAGTGGACGGAGTACAGTATCCTCTTCATGGTGGCTTAGACACGTATCTGAAAGAAAATAAAATGAAAATTATTATACAACAATTTTCGAATAGATTCTATACATATACGTTTACAGACAAACATCTAAATAAATGTCGTGCCTAGCTCTTTAAAAAAT
Source organism: Symmetromphalus regularis (assembly GCA_032355785.1). Lineage (NCBI taxonomy): Eukaryota > Metazoa > Mollusca > Gastropoda > Neomphalida > Neomphalidae > Symmetromphalus > Symmetromphalus regularis. The sequence goes on along the minus strand of JAULBS010117036.1, from coordinate 1,403 downwards.
GTTTAATAACAGATGATTTTAAAACACAGTTTTATCCTTACATGGAAGAAGCTAGATCCCGAGCATCTCGAGTTGGCGTCATGACGTCATAATGCTTTTACTCCCGGTAATGGGGCAGTGTTTCTTTTTTGAAAGTCGTTTAAAAACCAACCCTAACTCCGGTTAGGGTTAGGGTTAGAATATATAAACAGACGCCATGACACCAACTCGAGATGCTCGGAATTTAGCCTCATCCATCCTTATATCAGGTTCGTTAACTATACTCAACCAAAAAAGAAAGTATGTATGTTGAAATATTTTTGTTTCATAGAGTGGTCACAGTAATCGTTCATTGACAATAAACACGTGCGCAAATTGTGATATAAATGGTGTGGTTATCTAATTCCAGAATTTCTGCCATGAATGTCGTTTAGTTTATGAAATAAATTACTATTGATTACATGTATACTTTCTTTTTTGGTTGAGTATATCTATCGGTGAATTGTCCATTGTTATTAATTAATTTAAATATACTATATAAACTAATTTAAATTAACTAATCTAAATCAAATCGTAATAAAACAAGATTGTCCCAGTTTTAAAATAAACTTCATAACATTTTGAGATCATAAAAACGTTAAAACGTGTAAATCAGTATTTAAAAAATGTACCTCTGCTTTTACCACTTTTTATATTATATCTAAACTAACTCTTTTAAACGATATTATTTTATAATTTTACCCAATTATACTGTAGTGTAAAGCTTGTTTCAATCTTCTATATAACAGTATCACTTATCTCTTAAAGAAAAATAATTTTTAACGTTAGTAAAACGATACTTGATTCACTTGAAATACTATTCTAAATTAAAAACGAATAATATTTCGCAGTCCGAGGGAAATCTAGACAGAGCATAGATTAGTGATAATACGAACGATATTTGTGGAGTTGTACAATAGATATTATTAACTTAAACCGTGATAATACGAATGTTATTTGTGGAGTTGTACAATAGATACTATTAACTTAACCGTGATAATACCAACATTATGTGTGAAGGTGTACAATAGATATTATTAACCTACTTTACTCACTATTGTAAACTACTTTCTGTCTCTTTCAAATATAAACATATGCTTAAAGTCTTGAATTTCTTCTCTATTTACTCTACCATAAAAATAGTATTCCACCTGGATAAACTCGCATAAATGTTGCCTTGCCGGAGCACAGTGGGAAACCCAAATGAAAATATTTATTATCGTCACACTGCCAGTGTCCACATTAACAGTTGAGAAATATCATAAATAGGTGGCCGTAACGAATCATGATAAGCCCAATTGTAGAATATCTCCGTGGCGCAGTGGTTAAGCTATCGGACTCGAGGCTGGTAGGTACTGAGATCAAATCTCAGTCGAGGCATGGGA
>JAULBS010117035.1:0-29532 GCA_032355785.1 Symmetromphalus regularis | reverse complement strand
GCACCGTCCCACAGACAGGACAGCACATACCACGGCCTTTGATAAACCAGTTGTGGACCACTGGTTGGAACGGGAAATAGCCCAAACTGCATATGGGTCCACTGAGAAGGATCGATCTGACGACCGACCGGTTTGAGCTACGTCCCGCTCCTCTTATTACAAGTCAACCCCAGCAATTAAGAAAATGTCCACTGCAATATAAATGATGTGGAGAAATAGTATCCATGGCATTTTCCACAGCAATTTCAGCGTAAAGTATATTTTTAATAATAAGAAACAAATATGCCTTGAAAGTGTTGCAGAGAATGAAAACATCTGTGGCATTCTCCAAGGCATTGCTGATTGCCACTGGCAATTTCAGGTGTCCAAGTACATAATGAAGAATTAGTCGGTTGTTTACACAATGCTGCCTATTTATTATTTTATCGGTCTACCCCCTTAACATTACATAATTGTTGAACAGTCCTGGAAGTATGAGATTTTTATATTTTAATGAATATACAGGTGTTATTTATCTTTAATGAAGTACTGTCCATGAAAGAGTATTTAAAATAATTAAAGAAACCAAATATGCAATCATTTAAAAAAAGAAAATTTTGTATAAACAATCCCACATTTGGTTGCTTAAAGTAATTTTAATAAGTTGTGTACCACTCTAATGGTATTTAAAAATAAAATTATAAAATACAACAGTAAGCTGGTTAAACTGTTTATTTATCCAGTGGAGTAGGAAGGTGCCAAAAAGTTGGTGGGGGGTAGTGGCACACACAGACACATACTTATATTTACGCTGGAAAGTAAATAAATATAAACAAAATATCTAAAAAGTAGTGAGGCACATGCCCTCCTTGCTCCCCCACTTCCTATGACAGTGTTATCTAAATTTAATTTTTTTTGTTTTGTTTTTGTTAGTCTTTGATAGTAAGTGAGGCATATGGGAAGAGAGCTGATTGGGCGACTGCCATTTACAACAATGTCATCGTCAATGGTGATTTCCGCTTTCTACAGGATCTTAAGTCCAACGTCAGACTTGCACCAGCCATGATTGCCGAAGCAATAGACAGGTATTAGAATTTTCATTTTTTGAAAAAAATTTTTATTCTAATATACTTAACAAAATGAATTAAGGCCCAATAGATATTTTTGACATTTTTCAAATTCTACCTGAAAAGTACATTTTGGTTAAGTTTTTACAAATACATGAAAAACACACCACTTGGCTGATTTATGCATATATCACAGGTCACATTTTATTAAAACTATATCGAGAAGTTGTCTTTGGTAAAAATAATTAATATCAAGTTAGCAAAGTATCACCAAAAATTTACTGGCTCGTAATTATTGTTTTAAAAATTTATTTACATAGAGACTAAAAAGGGTTATTTTCTTTGCTACGATACTAGGGCATTGTTATGTTATTAGTTGGTTAGTATATTTCATTAGCTTTTTGTATGTTGTGGGATAGTGCATACAAAAGATTCTTTTCTGCTTATCGATAAGAGTAACCACATTAGTGTGGCGCCAGGGGATTTTGTTTCTTTAATTAACACTAACCTTTGTCCTGGACAGACAGCACAGGAAGCTAAGCTGTGTACCAAGGACAGTGTGCTTGAATGTTTATTGCATATAAGAACAAAAATAATTTTAAAGTATACTGTTTGGCAATAAATTAATGTTTGCCAATTTGATCAAAAATAAAATAATAAAAGGCGGAGACATTTTGGAGCTTCATTAATTACTGTAACATTCTCACCTTTGTTTGTTTGCAGATACCAGCAGATTGGCACGCCTTCCTCTCAATGCATAGCCAACATTAAGAAGCTGCTTACATACTGTAAGGATGTTAAAACTCAGTACACAATTGCAAAAGACTTGGGCCTCAGTGATGTAGTTGCCACAATGATGAAAGGAGAAGCAGCAAGTTACCTACAGGATATTTTGTCTTAGAACATGATACAAGTCTTTGGATAATCCATTTTACCTTCCAGCTCATAGTCTGCATAATATTATTTCTTAAGCTGGAGTTACACAGGCTTGACAGCTGACAGAAAGATCTCCGTCAACTGACAATTTGTCTTCCTTAATTTTTGTTGTGTGCATCACACACAGACTGTATTGGTCCTAATTATAGGTAGTCGGATTTATTCAAAAATATAATGTGACCAACATGTGTTAATTGCTTACAATGAAACTCAGACATGCTATAGGACTTAATTCGCCTCGTATATGCACAGAAATCCGCCCAATATAAATTGGGTGAGCACTCATACCCTACTAAAGCTGTCTTCACATACATACATATATGGAAGAGGGTACAGATACAGCAACAACATCTATATTATTTTAAATGGATATATATCAATTATCTTGTGATTTAAACTATATCCACTTTCAAATCAGATTCTAACACTATGGCAAGACCTGTTGTCATACATTATTGCATTTCATCATACATATATGAATACCTCATCTAATAATTGAATGTATCATGCCATATCTGCATTTCTGTGTATGTGAACACAACGTAGTCAGGACAAACAAGATGGAAGTTTGTGAGTCAGTTCAGTTCGTCATCTCTTTGGCAAAGGGGCAAATATGGAATTTTACCAAATTTCATAACGTTTTTTAAATTTGACATCACATTGATTTGCCTTGTTGTCTAAAATTAATTAACTAATTAAAGAAGTGAAAGATAAAGTTGCTATTTTCAGAATCAAAGTCTACGGCACTATTAATATGAAAAATTAATTTATGTAAATATATAAAATTTTAATGTCTTCAAGTTCAAGTCTTACTGGTATTAGTTGTATTAGTCATCAGGGTACCTAATAAACATTTTATCAGATGTCCCTCATTAATATATATCTCATAATCAAAAGGATTACATTTGGAGTATTTTGTTTTTTAATTGTGGAAACCAAGACTAAAATGCTGTCAGACTCATCTATTTTGTCCCAATTCCTGGTCAGAACTACACACCTCTGAACTGCCTTGGAACTTGAGGGTTTGTAAAATACAAATTTCTTTCCTTGAAATTTCATATATAATAATAAAGGAATATTTTATTTTTAATGACTTTTTTTTTCAGATTATTTTTGTATATATTACTGTAAATGGATGTTAAAAAATTGTTTACATAGTTTGTGTTTACCCATTGTCTTTCATATTAAAACAATGAATTGTACTATTAACAATATTTTAATAAACATGAAAATCAGTTGTTCTAATAAGTCGTTGTTTGTATTTTTTTAAATAATTATAATTTTGTATGTTATAAAATTAATACCATGATATAGTGGAGCATTGTTGTTATTTTTATTTTGGGGTTTTAATCTAATTAAAGCAGATTATGTTGCTAGCTTACCTTTGGCACTTAAAAGGCCATCTTTGCAGGCACTGATGCAGGATTTGTGAAGGGAGGGGGTTACAAATGTAATGGGTAATCATTAATTTTCATGGCCTTCCATATTAAAAAAAGTATTTTAAAAATGAGAAAAGGGGGAGTACGGACCCCTGGATCAGCTACTGCTTTGTAATTGCATAATGGTAATTTCTAGAGAGTTCTGTCATCCTGTGATTTAACAAAGTGTAGCAGGACTGATCAATTATTGTTGGTATAGGACTGGATAGTCTAGGAGAAAAATAGGATATTTTAAAAAACCCAAAGGTAAATTTTTATTTCACTTTCACAATAAAATACTTTTGAGTCCGCTGATCCTTAAACCAAGTTATAAATTTAAAAAATAACAGTAAAGAAATACATGTAATACATGTTATATTTGCAACACAAAGTGACAATGCTGTTTGTGAGGCATCCAAAAGAAATAAACTGTTGTTCACAGTTGTAATGTAGGATGCCAATTAAGAAATTTATTAAAAGTATGAATAATATCCTCGTCAGTAGAAAATATTAAAAGGGGCCAACATGTCAGAAGGGAGGGTGGATGTCTATAACATACTTTGCTATTTCTACACACTATATTGGTGATAACTGCATATTAATTTATCTACACAAATGTAATGAACTAAATAACTAAAATATAAAAATTATATTTCTTACTCAAATTATAATGGCGGTTCATCCTCAGTATATAAATATGACCGCCAAGATAATATTTTGTAATTTTATTTTAGATAATTTATCTATAATTTGAATTTAATTGATGATACTATATTTCAAAGGGAGCTTTAGTGGTCCTGTGGTAGGACATTGGACTCAAGCTGAAGACAGTGGTTTAAAACCTGTTTGAGGCTAACACTGACATGCAACCAGTGGTCCACAACTGGTTTATCAAAGGCTGTGGTTTGTGTTGTCCTGTCTGTGGGACAGTGAATATAAAAGACCCCTTACTGCTTATCAGAAAGAGCAGCCTATGGCAGCAGCGGGTTACCTCTAAACATATGTCACTATGACCATATTATGATAGACGTCCTATAGCTGATGGTAAGATTAAAAGCAACTCCAGAGGCATCGTTAAATTAAAAAAAACTACTTTCACACACGTTAAAATTATCAACTATCTGGCATCTATTTGCCGATGATTAATAATTACCAATTCTGTGGTAGTAAATTGTTTGATAACAATTTATTATCAGCATACAACTGAGAGAAAAAAAAAAATTAATGTAGTACATTTTAGTACAGTTCTTATTTATTTTTTTATTTAGGCTTACTTATTGTATATATGTTTTATTATATATATACTAATCGAGGACTACCATTTTGTGCAACAATCAAACTGTCCCTTTAATGAGTAAAATAGATATTAGCCAGTGGCGTATCAAGGCACGTGGCCCAGACTCCCCGAAATTTTGCAATTTAATTTTTTTAAATCATTATTATTATTTAACGTTAAAGAAACCTTTGAATCAGTATCATATTATTTCTTCCAGCCCCCACTCCAATGGATTTTCTGGGTTCGCCACTGTTAGCACTTTAAACATAGTAACGTTTTTCCGAAACAATCTTGGAATCGTAAAGATTTAAAAATATTTTTTAGTTTGCCTCAAATATTTTTTTATTTGAAATCACAAGGTAGTAACGAAGGTCAAGAAGTTAAAGAACGCAGACGAACTGAACAGAGAATAAATTGGATAACTTTTTTTCTTCAAAATTTTGTTTACTTTCGTAAGCTGATTTTTGGGATTAGTGGAAATTGGTAAATTTTAAAGTCTATAAAAGTTTTAAATTTGGAGCATCGTGTTACTTTGTTAACGTTTGATGTTTGTTATCATTATGACAGCGAAGAATGTATGCGGAGCTTATCTGCACGCGAGATATCGCCATTTCCGCAAAGGGCACGAAAAAACAACAGGCGCGCGAATAGTAGACACTTGACCATATATAAATTTACGGCAAATCTGAATTGGGCCTTCATGTAAAATTTATCTCTCGTATATATTCGGGATGTTCCGGGAGACGAAATGGTAGATAACTCTAATAAAGGTAATAATAGACTAAAATATATTCGGAGTTTAATACCCTCAAGTTGCTACCAATAATGCGCAGCAAATGAAAGGATACCAGAGAAGTAAAAATAGCAGTTTGTGTTTATTATATTTAATGTTTGTTTATATTAAAGCTCCCGATCTACATGGCTACCCAATTAACATCAGCTCAAGAAAATGAAACACTCCAGATAGAACAGCCTGATAATGCTGTTGTTATTGCTGAGTCGTTAGTTAATCAAGTAAAGAAGACCGATATTGCCATGATGGTGCAACATCAACGGGAAATGTGAGTAGCTTCACTCAGCCTCATCAGGCTATGACACTGTAACAGCTGTCTAACGTCAGAAACTCTGACTAGTACATTCCATGTTGTATAAGTTTACTTCCTTGTCCCTAGTCCAAGCACTTAGACTCTTAGAGTTAGACTTCGGGCAATGCATTATTTTCATCAGTTTTTCTCAGAGCATAGCCTCTACGTCTAAGTGTTGAGCGTCATTTTCTATATTTATATATTATAGTTTTTAAGTCGCTATAAAATCTATGATTCATTACAGTGCAGAAACGGATTATTTAAAAAACATTATTGGTACAAGGAAATAAATCACCTCAAGTGGACAATGTCTATTGGATTAATACGGTATCCGATAGACATCATCCCTTTGAGGCGATTTGTTGCCTGGTACCAATAATGTTTAAAAAATAATCAGATTCCGCATTGTAACAAATTATAGCTTTTATAAAGACCCATCCAAGTGATGGCCATTGTTGCCGCAAAGAATTTAAAATGTTATTTAGATGTTGTGCAGGATGTGTATTCGTACAAAATGGATAAATGTTTTTACAAGGGGAGTGGTAATTTTTTTAATAGTTTAATACATTTCCCACCGAAATCGTTAAAATCAGTTTTCTAGCGATTCAACACACTAAACGAGTTAAGCTGTATTATCAGCGTATAATATTGAAAATGGCGTTCAGACTTTAGACCCTGTGAAATAAAAATAAAAGATTAAAGTAACGCATTTCACGAGGTCTAAGTGCTTGGACTACCTTATCCCATACAGGGTCATAGACACAGCCAGTTGCCTTTGTGCCACTCTTTTGAAAGAAATGTTTGCCTTGATGACCCTTCAACCTGCCTTGGTGCCCTTAGTTTTCTTACTAAACCAAAGGCAACATTTGCTGTGCCCTCTAAAAATAAAAATTCGACCCTTGCAGTAAATATATAAATATATTTTCAGGCTTACCCGCTATGAAAAGACAAATGAGATGTTGATAAACTTTAACATGCTGTCAGCTCAGCGATGTGAAACAACGAGTCAGGATTTTAAGAAACACACACAAATGTTGTATGACATGAAGAAAGATCTTGATATTGTTTTTAAAAGAATAAGGCAAGTAATTTTCAGAGCTTACTTTGGAAAGAATTTTGTTTAACCAGTTGTCTTGTATTTTTTTAAAATTGCACAATTTAAACATAATTTTATTAGCCACATGCTACAGTATTGAGTTAATCTGTATAAAAACGATTTAAGCATGAAAACACATTTAACCTACCCAGTAATATGGTTTTGGGCAATTATTTTTTATGACCATCAAATGAATAAGTGATGCACGGGGCTACGTGTATGGTATTAATAGGAAATTTATGTTAAAAATGTAGGTAATGAAAATCCTATTTATATAAAAAAAAAAAAAGTTCAAACTTCTCAAATACATATTTATATAAAAGATCTTACATGGACATGTAATATTACTAATAATCTAATACTGCTTCATATTTTTAGGACTTTGAAGCAAAGATTAACAAAGATGCATCCAGATGCTTTTGCAGGTTTGTATGAAAGTTCAAATGAAATATGGAGTAAGCGGTTCTCTAGCATCAATGTCAGTTAATTAAATTGTAATGGTTTGAGAATTGTGTTACAACTTGTAGATACAACTCTAACAATATCAACTTTAAATAAATCTTCATTTTGAATGCTGGACTCAATTTTCAGTATGTGACCCACAGCTCATAATTTTCATTGTTTAAATCTTAGATTTAAACATTTCTAAGTTTATAATCACTTATGAACACCTGAAGATTTATTCTTTTTAGCTTGCAGTGATGTGTGCAATATAATAGAAGTGGAGGACAATGATGAAACACAGACAGATGCACAGACAAAAAATAACACGCAGACAAGTGGAACATCGTGAAGTTGAAATATGTACCCAATTAGAGAGAATCTGTGCAATTCTACATGTGATTTATTTATTATTACCTAATCACTGAACATTTGGACAGACTGAATAATTAGTCATTTTCATCTGTTTGATGTTGTGTGAGCTTCTGTGGTCCAGTGGTAGAGCATCGGACTCTCAAGCTGAAGACAGTGGTTCAAAACACATCAGATGCTATCTCGCACTGACTACGTGTCACAATTACCAAATGTTTGACATCAAATAGCTAATGATTAATAACTCAATGTGCTCGTGTGATGTCATAAACAAAACAAACAAAACTGTTTGATGTTATTGGGATGATTTTTGGGGGATGTGAACATGATAAAACTGAGATAACTATATCTATTATTTATATTATACATGATGGCAGTGAGATGTAGCTCTAGATTTATCTTGTCCATCTGAGGAGTAGTTGGTCATGTGATCTATCCCCTTCAGCAGACCCATTAGGGCTATTTCTTGTTCCAACCAGTAGACAATTCCCGATTTTACAAAGGTCATTGTGTGCTGCACTGTCTTGAAAAGTTCATAGAAAAATCCCGTGGGAAAAAATAGTGCATATGGTAGCAGATTTTCATTGAAGATCAAAAGTCACAAACGTGTATGCTAGACACTTAATAGTTGCCAAATAAACAATGTGTTGGATGCTGTTAAACATTCCATTTTTTAAATTATTATTCATGATGTAGCGGTTACTTTAACATCCAGAGCAAATTGTCTAAATTTGTGCTAGCTTTTATATATGTTTGTACTGTTATTTCATTCTGTAGATTGCATTGTTATAGTATGTATTATTTTGCCATTTAAAAATAATGTATGTGAAAAGAAATATACTTTAGAAATGTAAAACAAATACATTATCACAAGTAACGTGTGTTTAATAATCAACCAAAATAAATATTGGTTATTGGAAAAACCAAATGGTTAATAAAATGTGTTATTTTTCAGCCCACTTCATGGACCCACTGGGCAATTTCTCATTCCAGCCAGAGGTTCAGAACTGGTATTACAAAGGCTGTGGTTTTTGGTACCCTAAGTGGAAAAGAGCATATAAAAAGACCCTTGCAATTAATCAGAAATGGTAACCTGTTTGGGGCACTAGGTTTCTTCAGTGAACTATGATTCATAAATACTTTGTATTTGAAACTAAATGACCACCGATAACTAGTGTGCTGGGGTGTTTACAGATAATCTTTTTAAGTTAACATTTCCTGTATGGAAGTAATGTAATGCCCCTAGAATGTAAATAATAGTACCATCAACACATTTCATGGAATATTTATTTTATGGAATGTCATTATTTATTGTGTGAAGTATGTCTAGTATAAATCTTTCTAGAACGAATAAATATCCTGTTATCATGATGCTGTTTTGTTTATCTATTCTGGTGTTAAAAGCAATGTTACATGATAATTTAATTTTTTCAGTTGTGTATTTTATGTGCTAAGTGACTAATTAATTCAGACTATAATGCTAATACATAATTATTTTGTTTACTAATGAATGTTGCCAGACCACTGAATGTCAGACTTGATGTTACACAAATCTTAACTAGATTTCAAATAGATTCTTGGTTGGGGTTCTCATAGAAAAATAGTTCCTGCTTTATTGATGTCATATACCCAAAGTATATTTACATTATATTATTTTGTATTGATCATATGAACAAAATAAAAATTCTTTAAAAAAGAACAAGTTTTACAATTTGAATATCATCAATTTGTTCAGCATTTACAACTTGTATAGTACCAATTCAATTCTCTAACTGAAAATATATTTTTTATTTGGTATAGTTCAACCAACATGTGTACGATTCTTTTATATATTTCATATAAATAATTACACATCCCAAGATGACAGGGTCATAGCTAGCAGACAGGCAAGGGGGTAGTTGCTACACCCTAATTTTTAAATAACAATATTTTTGTTTTCCAGCCTTTGCCCTTCCAGGATGGTAAAGGGATGTAGTACATATTACATTTTCTAAATGTGCAGTTTTAGAATGAAACTGGTCTTGTTTAATTTAAGTTAACTGTGGTCACCAAACTTTGTAACTTTGCAAATAGATAATTTAAAAAAAACAGCAGCGTTTCTTATTTTATTACAAACATCATTTAAATGCAATACGATACATTTACATCCATGTTTGTCAAATGAAATATCTTGATTTCACATTCTCAAATACTTGTTAATAAATAAGTTATTTGAAAAGCTTTCATACAGTCGCAACTATTTTATGAATACATGTTTCAAAACCGTTCAATCCGGATAGATTGTTCAAGAATTGCCATAAATCATTTTATGATAAGCAGATGCATTTAGAACTATCATCCATTTATAAAAAATAGCCATAGTGAGTTTCACATCAGTATGACCTGCAATGCCAGTGAAGACCTTTTTGCATTTGGGAAAGCACCAATTCAGTTTTGTCAAGATACTGCAGCCTGTATCTTGGTCCCGCAAGCCAGATTAGAAATTCCCTATTGGTTTTCACACGGTCATAGTTATCCATTGATTCTTTCTCTCCAAAACAGGATGTTTTTGTTTAGTCCTATACCAAAAGTACAGCATTTATACAGCCATCATTTTCTGGATTATTTGTCACTTGTGCATACTTGCCTGGAAAAAAAATTGTCATAATCAATTGCAGTAAAACACTATAAATTAACATTACAATTGTATCATTGGGGATGGGTAGGGTGGAAATTAAGTAAATTATGCCAATATTCATCTCATCACTTGTCCATAAAATTGAATCTTCTAAGAAGATTTTATTTTTTATAAATCAGATTGCATGTGTTTATTAATATTTCTTGCTAGGTGTTTTATATAAAAATAAAATGTATCGGTTATTGATCCCATCTAAGTAGAATTGCATTATTGAAATTTCTTACATAAATTATTTTCGTGATTTACAATATTTTAATATTTTTTTTAATGAAGTTAAGAGACAGTTTTGATTTTGTTATTTATGGATGCCTCAGGTTATTGAAAATTACATTTCAGCATTTATCTTCATTTACTATTTATAATGATTTAAAATAAGATATGGAATCTTTGGTTAACATATGTTTGAACAATTCTGCCCAGATTGAAATTTACTCCCTCTAACATTCGCTCCCTCAGTACTTACCCCATATAACTTTTCCTCCCTGAGTAACCAAACCTAATTCACTAATGTTCACCTGAAGGGAAAAAAAAGAGAGTTAAAATAAAATTATTCACTGGTGAGTGACAATTAATTTTAGGAACATAGCCTTATCTGCAAACATGTACATTTAGAAATCATCAGTATAAAATTTAATGTAATGTAAAATGTACTACATCCCTTTACCATCTTTACAAGTGGTCATAACATGGATATTGATAAAGAATTAGAAAATACAATGCAAAGGGTAATTCTGGTTTTCTAAGATATTTCTCTAAATTATTTCTTTTAAAAGTTATCGACTGGAAATACATGAAGTTCATAATGATCAAAAAGGTATATAATTATGTAATTTATAATTCTAAAAATATATTAGTATTAAATCCAAAACTTAATCTCTTTGATGAAAGTGACAGTTATGTCAACTACCACTTTACAGGGAAAATGACGTGTCTTTGAAGAAAATTCTTACTGGTGTGTAGTTTGATTAATTATAACACTTGTTAACATTACTAAGAAATGATGTTAACGAGATATGAAAATTTAATTCCTCCATGGATGTTCAAGTGTTTAAGAAAGTAACATTGCAAATGTTTAATAAACAAAAAATGTAACTAACAAACAACTTTTTGTATTGCAATCTACACTGGGCTACAGCGTTCATTACAGACTGTGTATGTGAAATACCTCAATGACTGTTCCCTTGGTAATGACACCTAGAGATGTGTACATGGGTGAACTAGGATTCTTCTTAACACCAATGATTGGCAGGCAAAATGTTGCTTTCAGTTCTGGATGAGTTACATGAGCTTTCTTAAATCTCAATCCCTGAAAATAAAGTCAAATAAGTTACCTTTTTAAAGAGAATGTCTAAGACTAATCACTTCTAATCAATGACCATCCCACCCACCCACACCACCCCTCAAAAACATAATAATAATAATAATAAAATTTAAAAACATTAAATGATTACCCATTCCACTAAGTTGCAGATTTCTTTTATCTGACTGGCTGTGCAATGTGCTTTTATAGTTTTCTACTCACCAAGTTTATCAAAAAAGGATCAAGATTTTGAGTAATTTTCATTCTTATTTATTAACAAGACTTGTACAGAGAAAGATAAAGGGTATGCCAAACTAAAATAATAATAATGTCAAACATTTAACAATATCAAGTGTCTACAAAATTAGGGGAATAACATTTCTGACTAAAACAACTGAGGTAATACGAGTTCAGACACAAATTTATTGAAAACCAGACTGCATGACACTGGATATTTTTAACCCTGTTGTTTTAAAATTACATTAACCTAGTCACATGGTCAAAGAATTTATCACTACATGTATTTTATTTAACTGAATACAATTACCACTTGATGGCTAAACAATCAGAAGCTGAACACTTACCATTGGTCTTATAAACCTTTCAAATTTTGGTGGTTTTCTTGTGAAACCCTCTCCAACATATGTGACTTTTGTTACCATTCTCTTCCAAGCTTTTCCTAAAATTAAAGAATGTTTTAAATAACAAAATGCAGGAAAGCATATACAACAGTCTTTAATATATCAGTTGTAGATTACTAAATGGAAAATAGATGACCCAAAAGTTTTACTGAGAGATCAATTAACCAAATGCTCTACCAATAAGCCATGTCATGCTCTCTGTTGAATAACAAATTGAAGAATGTTTTCACAAAACTAAATCCACCATTTTGATAAAATTGTGAAAACAACAAAATTTACATATTTACTGTAGTAGTATTCAGTACAGTATTAATTAGTACAACACTTTTATATTAGTTTACAGTTTTGTGAGGTTTTCTAACAGTCTATGCATGCACTAGGAACTTTTGTCATATGGAGTTTTGTAATTAAAATAAATACTCTTCAATTATACCCTGAAAGCCTCTTATCAACAATAACACTCTTAACCCTTAGCCTTGCAACGAGTGAAATGCAGCTCAAACATCTCATAAATGTTTTTTTATTATTAATGAAATAAAATGTTAAGTTACACAAAATAGATTGTCATTAGCAGTTATTTGTTGGTATATAGACTTCAATAATTTGCCATCACAAGATCAGTTCATTCAATAGCATATACAGTGACAGGAATGAGCATTTACTCATGACAGGGAGCGTGTCTGCCTGTGAACCGGTCAGTCGTCGGATCGATCCTTCTCAGTGGACCCATTTGCAGTTTTGGCTATTCTCCATTCCAGCCAGTGGTCCACAACTGGTTCATCAAAGGCCGGGGTATGTGTTGTCCTGTAGGTGGGACGGTGCATATAAAAGACCCCTTGCTGCTTATCACTAAGAGTAGCCTATGTGGCAGCAGTGGGTTTCCTCTAAATACATGTCAGAATGACCATATGATTGACGTCCAATAACGGATGATTAGATATATAATTTATATATAAATCAATGTGTTCTAGAGGCGTCGTTAAATAAAACAAACTTTACTTTTTTTTTTACTCATGACAGTGATGTCCATTTGGAAAGATCAGGAGAACTATCAACTGTTCATCTTAAAACTATTCCAAGAGAGAAATTTCAAAAGAGAAGAGCTATTCTGCTGTTTTTCACATTTTGCAGAATGAAACAAAATGATGAATGGTGAACTTAGAATTACTTACAACTTTCCACTTATAGAGGTTTTTCTGGTTTGGTTATTTAACGACACCACTGGAATACACTGGTTTATTAATCATCAGCTATTGTAAGTCAAACATTTGGTTAGTTTAAGACTTAGTCAAGTGTGAGCCAGCCACCAACTAGTATTGAACCAGTCATCAGCTTGAGAGTATGACATTCTACTACTAAAAAGTAAAGTTTGTTTTATTTAACGACGCCTCTAGAGCACATTGATTTTTATTTGATCATCGGCTATTGGACGTCATACATATGGTCATTCCGACATGTCTTTTAGAGGAAACCAGCTGCCACCACATAGGCTACTCCTTCCAATAAGCAGCAATGGATCTTTTATATGCACCGTTCCACAGACAGGACAACACATACCACAGCCTTTGATAAACCAGTTGTGGACCACTGGTTGGAACAGAAAATAGCACAAACTGCATATGGGTCCACTGAGAAAGATCGATCCGACAACCGACCGTCCTGTGGGGTAAACCAATCTTATGTCAAGATCTCATAATTTTCATTAAGGTCAGGTTTAAAAGAAAACAACTAGTGGATTGTAGTTGTCTTAACAATGGAATTGGAGAATCTCTTAAAAATAAATATTGTTAATGAGGTAATGTCAGGAGTTCAGTAATTTAACTTCTTTACAAAATATTATATTATTAAACTCTTTTTATAAATTGATATTCATGTATGTCAACAGCTGACACAATTTTAAAACTCATATCTTCATTTTATAATATAAATAAAAACAATTTTGAATTGAAGAGAAATGATAAATACATATGTATGACATTTTTTCATTAGCGTTGATTAAAAAGAAATCATTAGTTGGTTTAAGCCTAAAGTCCACACTTAGATTTTTTTGTATTACAGATTTTAACACACATTATTTAACATCGAAGATGGTATAAAATTAAATTTTATTTGGATAGACTGATCAGTTGTTGATGTTCTTAAAGTCAAAATAAAGTTTTGTTTTTACTCCATCCTCAGTCTTGGGAATTATTTGTTAAAAATATATAATTCTTCAAAAAAGAAAAGAAAAACAATTGTCTCTGTGTATTTGATGATTTAAATAGACATTTAAAAAATCAATGCTAAGATGCATGTTCTAATTTAAATATATATTTTTAATGTTGACACTAAATGACTTAATGTATTGTTGCTTTGTACATAAACACCTACAGCCTTTTTAATGATTCTGAAGTGTGGGTTTTGCTTTTGTTACGTTCTAAATAACTGTATTTTTAACATATTACTTATTAGACATAACAGTGTGCAGTGAACAAGTAATAAAGTGACAGCAGTAGTTTTACGTACCACATTAAAATATGTTGTTCAGTTCTTGGGCTTATTATAGATTAGAAAAAGACTCTAAATTTTAAAAACAATTTAGCATGGAGATTTTATGAATTTGACTGCATTAAGTTTAGCATGTTAGTGTATTCGGGTTGTTTAAGTGCAGTCTATAGACCCGTCTGTCGCCTGTTTGAAATTAAAGACGTTGATATGGATTAAACCTTAAAATATATGTATAGTGTCATCTGCTAATGTTTATACAATACAGCATATTTGTTAAAGACATCTTTGCAAGTACTGATATGCTTGGTCAGGTTTTTAAGCTTTTGTCGTCTTTTTAAACATTTCATGCATGCATCTAACTTTGTCTTAGATCAGATATTAATAACACAGTACCATACACCAAAAAGAACATTTTGGCAAAATACCAGATTAAAATTCTTGAATATTTTTTTCTTGTGGGAATCTAGTGGAAATAAACTTGTCTTTGTCAAATCAGCCAGTTGAATTTATGGTACCTCTGAAACATCATCTGGTAGGTGTGAGTGAATGCTTGTTTTCTTTGATAATTTCCTCCATGTGGTCAGACAGTTGATGCCATTTCCTGTTGTGGAATTCTTTTGAGGAATATTTCTGCATTTTGTCTGAATTGCAAAAATGTTTTATTTACAGTTGTTTATCTAAATGGTGATAACACATGAAAAAGCATTGACAGACCAAGTTTTAGA
Organism: Symmetromphalus regularis; assembly: GCA_032355785.1. Classification (NCBI taxonomy): domain Eukaryota; kingdom Metazoa; phylum Mollusca; class Gastropoda; order Neomphalida; family Neomphalidae; genus Symmetromphalus; species Symmetromphalus regularis. The sequence continues at coordinate 14,032 of JAULBS010117035.1, read as the reverse complement.
GCCTTTTAGAATAAGTAGGAATCACAGAATATACATGTAGCTGTGTGACAGACTGAGGTTCAGTAGAACATGAAGTGATTAATCTACATCTGGACCATCTTGTGGTCTGGATGGTTCACAGTGATTTCAAGTAGGGCTTTGCAAAGCTTTTTATTCAGTATCGTCACAAAGATTTAAATTGATTCATTTTGATTATTGCGGAATCATTTTTTTTAATGTTGTGATGTATTGACAAACAAACTATCTGGCTGATTCCCTGTGTGAATAAACAGTCAGTAGCTGATACTAGTGATAGCCTACACAATGTGTAAACATGCATTCTCTATCTGTAACTGAATCACAGCTAGTTGAAACAAATCAATACATACATTGATAACATGGATTGAAAGATGATCATGATCATTTGATGAGATAACAAGTATGGTATTCTTATGTGGTATATGAGCAAATACTTATACCGGCATGCTGTTATTTACAATCATTGTCCAATATCAAATAATGTGTGACAAATCATCTGTTGACTTTGGAATGCTATTCTAGTATGCTGATAACTTCCAGATCTCATTTAATGCATGTTATCTCTACAGATGCATCCAATGCAGGATATTTATATCTTGTTTCTAATTACCCTTGAGCTGAATATTCCTTCATGAACTGCATCCGATATGACACTTCATTAATCAGTTTATCCAAGATATTTGAGATTCAAAATTTGATCAGATTTGAAATTTGATTCTGCCATAAATGAGATTTGCAGGACCCTTATTTCAAGGAATGTGGTATGTGCTGTATTGTTTTGAGATAGTGCACATAAAGTTTGATTGTCAAATATGCCTGGCTATGAGTTACTGTAAAGATTATGTAAAGTAGTGCCCCACCCCCCAAGCATGTTTTCCTTAATTGGACATAACTTAGAATTAGTAAAATAAAATTATTATTACTTGGTTCTGATGTCCCTACTGCCCCTTTTTTATCATCGTCTCCCTGGATCTTTCCAGTGCCCCATAGTGGGGCTGTACCACCCACTTTTGGAATCACTAATGTAAAGAATATATATATATATATACAGGCTTTTCATTTTATTTGAGAGTAGTAGTTGGAAGGAATAGAGTAGTAGGAGGAGATACATTAAAGTAACTATTTTTTTTTTTTTTTAAGGGGAAAGTAGACGGCGAAAGTTTGCAAATAGACCAGTAAATGTGCTGCCCGCCACCTTGTTTTGAAAACACTGTATATATACACCTAGTGAAACTGCATCTCACACTTTCTAAGATGGTGTCAACCATGTACCTTATTTGTATTTTGCACGTGCATCATTCTACTCATAAAGTTGACTGTTGAGTACTTTATTATGATATAAATGTACTCAATGTGACCAAATGACAGATTCCACTGGATGAAAGTCTTTGGCTGTGTTTTAAGAAAAGTCAGTTTTCAATAAATGTCAATTATAATTTTTAAATGCCTTTCTAAATGTTAATTTTGGGTTAGGGCTTAGTACAGTATGACCAAACCTGATAAACATGATGAAACCCATCAAAATCGTGTTAAATCTTTTCTTAGTTAACTCAATTTATTGCTATGATCATAGAAATGTTGGAGTGTATTGAAATATTGTGGGAGTTAGAATCGTTAAAATCATTTCTGACAAGATTGATACAAGTTAGGTATCTGAGACGGATTGCTTTCCCCTTGAACATTCCTCCACTGACAACGATAGATGCATGCACTTGAGATTACAGTAAATATTTTCAAACTAATTGGACACCGCATGTATTTCATTGTTTAAGTAACTGGATATATCAACATAATCTTTACCATCTGGGCTATCTTTTCTTATCTTTATTTCTTCCATTCAACTTTTGTCTTCACAAAAAGTATCTGTTTTGTTTTACAGATTTAAACTCTTTTTGTCAATACTTTATAACTATTGGTTAATTATATTTAGTCATACTGTTAAATTTATTAGGTCAAGAAATATGCAGCTAGTCACAGACATTGTTATGTACAAATTTATCAATTTGGAAGATTCAAAAGTACTCATAAAATTAATTTTCTGGAAGCTGTCCTTTTTCTGTGCTGTGTACTAAATTTTACTGCAATAAACTTTGAAAGTTGCTTAATCTTTGTTAACATTAATTTATGATTGCACAGTGACTTTGAAAGCAATTGAATAGAACAATAAAGTAGGACTGAAAAAGATGTTGAAATTAAGTGTTTTAATAGGTGAAGCAAACAGTTTATTATTATTTTTGAAGGGGTTTGCAGAGGCAGTTTTTTTTTTAATTGTGAGGGTGGAACTGCTATTAACTCATTGTTAGTTGTAAATGTGAAGATGAGGGAGTTGTTTTTTAAATCAATAAATGACATTTTAAGACATTGTTTTTTTCAAGGGATAAATTATTCTTTTATTTTGACAGTAGACTTTCAATGTAAAAAAGAACATTATTTATCATTAGCATTATACAGGATGTGGGTGTTTGGAAGGATATGGGTGGGTTGTTGTGTTTTATTTGAATGCATCAACACATAAATTAACACTATTATTACACATTGCATTTTTTTAAAGTATTAAAAAAATATATCTGTGCTTCACTTTATACTACATCCTGTAATGTTTCATATATATACTGTCAAATAACCTAGTTTCATAATCTGTGAAAGGATAGGACACAAAGCGTGTGAATACAGATCCCTGTAACATCTGCTACATAGACATTAACCTTGTTTCAGATATTACTTTTTGACAGGTGGCATACATTTTTCTTTATCAATAATTTTGCTATATATATACAGGGTGTCCCAAGAATTACCTGTACAACTTCTGTCTGTTATTAATAGTCACTAATGGTACACGTAGCGAATGTTTGTAACATTGTTACTTTAATAAAAGAAACTTTGGAAACTACTGATTCTAAAAAATCTTGTTTAATAATCCTGCATGTGCCGTTATAAATTTCATTCAAGGATGAAGTTGTACAGATAATTTTCGGACACCCTGTGTATATATTTCTTTTGATCTCTTTCACTGAACATTCATGTGACATGTGTATTGTTAATTAATTATAATTCTTTGCTGTTAGTAAGAATTATAATCATTGTAAATTTTACCTTCAAAAAAAGCACTTTTATACATAAAACTAAAAGTGAGCTATTTTATGCATAGTAGAATCAGTTTTAAACACCTACTTAAGGGTGTTTCAGAATATGGCTCTTTAAGACATGTTGCTGCTTAATAAAGATGATTTAGGAGAGCCGATATATGATCTCTATGAAAATAAAGGTGGTTGCTCAAGCATGTTCTGCATACTGCATAAAGTCCAAATGTTTCTGGTTTACATATGCAGAATTGGTATAAAAGATCATATCCACATGATTAACTTCTTTTCACTGTGTTACTTTGTATTCATTTTGCTTGTACTCTTCTACCTTTTAATCATTTTGTTTTAACATGCATAATTTCAAAATTAGTAAAACTGCTCTCCTTATTTGATATTTCTCACCTGGAATAATTTCCATGTCAGTAGTGGCTTGCTCTCTTTTTTTAAAAATGAACAGGACTGGTCCTGTGCAATCACTGATATTATTTTTGTCTCTCTTAAACTTTATAATTTTTTAAATAACAAATGTAAAAGTTTCTATTTTTTTTATTTTATTATTGTTTCTGATTACTGTAGAATGTTTTTGGTTTGTTTTTGTTAAATGAAACCACTAGAGCACATTGATTTATTAATCATCTTCTATTGGATATCAAACATTTGGTTATTCTGAATCACTGTCATCAGCTTGAGATTCCAATGTTATACTGTTGGACCACAAAGGCTCACCCAATTAATGTAGAAAGCAATTTTTTTTTTTAATGCCATCTATAGAACAAAAAAAGCTTTTATATATAAATTATTATAGCCTCAAATATAATTTTATAGTATAAACCAAAACAAATTAATTATTGTAATGGTATCAAGAATAAATCTCTGTTTAAATTTTATAATCATACTCTTCAGTAACTGAAAGTTTATTATACTGCCAATAAAAAGTCTATGAGTGTATTTAGACATTGCATTGTATCCTGAAACCAGAAGTGTGTCCTGATTATTGCTGTTGCATGCACAGACAGCTTCTGAGGTCAAGACCCAGCTATACCAGGCCAGCTTTGTACTTCAGACAAGACTGTTATCAATTGTGTATAAACTATAGGCTACATCCTGGTATAGAGGTGTTTCTCGAGAAATGTACATTAACAAGAATAAAGAATTCCAAGAAATGTAAGCCCTTGATATTCATGATTCTCAGAACTAGCTTACAATCATGTTTGCTATTATGCTTGACATTGATTATTTAAAATACATTTTTGTTATCTGAGCACAATAGAGCCTAAAAAAAAAAGAATAATTAATATCTGAGAAACAATAGAGCCTAAAAAAAAAAGAATAATATCTGAGAAATTTCATTTTCTTCTTCAACATTTTCTAACCAAATTTTCAACAAAAAAAACATTTGTTTTTTTCTGTATTTTTGCTCTATTTTTCTGTCTATACTGTCTGTTAAAATTGACTTGCCCATCCATCTATTGAGTTTCTAGTTCATTATAAAATTAAGATGCCACTCATGTTGTTAGTGTGGAACTGCTTGACAAAGAAACTGAGTTACAAGTCTACAGGTTATGTAGTGCAAGAAGATTAACTTCACACAGCATCTGTTACATGAACATATTTCTTCACAATGAACATATAATCATTTTATTCACAATAAGAAAATTTCTAGAGGCAGTTTTTTTTTATCATTGAAAAATTCTGCTTTGATAAATCTATTATTTATGACATTTAACAATACTGATTCAAATTGTTTTAACAGACAATAATTGATTGGTTTAACCAGATAATCATGATAGAATTTTAATAATTGTATTACATTTTTAGCCTCAGGGCAGTCAACAACAATATCAGTGTTGGTGTGTGTGTATCATAACTTACACGTTCATTATACCTTTCCTTAGAAAGTGCTTGTAACATTTTCACAAATTCTTAAATCACATTCGTTAGTCATTTCTTATGTAATTTCTTTTCTTTTTTCTGGCATATTAATCCTAAAACACCTGTAATGGTAATGTTAAAATGTTTTATAATGTTAGAGGGGTTATTGACTCCAAAGAAAATGATATTTTCTTAAATTGTCTTGCAATTAATTCAAAGAATTTGATGCTCTGGTTTCACCCCCCAAAAATGGAACTCATAGTAGGTTTTTTATTAATAATATATTTGTTGGAAACTGCAATTTTTTTTCACATTTTTGGGGCTTTTGTTTACATTTGTTATTGGGATTAATGTACCATAGTAGGTTTTTAAGTGGAGGATTTTCCTTTCAAATAATATATTTGTTGGAAACTGCAACTTTTCCTTCATATTTTTGAAGCTTTTGTCTCCATTTGTTACTGGGATTTATGTATTGTCAGAGAGAAACTATCCTAATAAATAGGTTGCCATGTCCTACTTTTTATCACAACAGCATGTTTTTGCTTTGGTTGGTTTGACAAAGTGATCTGTTTTTGTAGATGGTTTATACAATATGGAATATAACTGGCCACTTATATTTACATGTACAATAAGGTGTATTAAAGGGGTGGATTGAACTAAAATGTGTTCTGTTGTCATACTAAACAATAGGAATACCTATGTATTCACATCTTGCTAACGTGTTTCAGTCCATTTCAACAGCACTCATTATTGGTTTTGTTAATGTGTATCAAGTTCTATTGTGATATCTTAGATCTATCCCCGACACCCTGTCTAAGTCTGTTTACATGTCTGTCAGCCAGCTAGATTAGAACCATCATGCTGCTAGAAACCACAGTTGACAGATTTTTATGATAGTAGATAATTATTTTATATTTTACAGAGAAAAAAATAAGTTCACAGTAAATTTATCTCCACCATTAAGCTTTTCAGGTTGTTTGGAATCAGATTTGTATACATAACAACTACCGATGGGATCTGATAAATATTAAAAGGTGACCATTAAGGACAGGTCACCAAACTTGAGTAATAATAATGTTCCTTTATTGACAGTTTTCTGAAACATATTGCTGCTAGTCTTAAAGCATGTTCACTGAATTTTTATTGAGGATGGGGAAAGATATTTTTAAGTGAAAAAAATGGACCTCCAATTAGCAACATTTATTTTCCTCTTTTTTTTAAAGTGCGCTACATAATTATGGTGTGTAATTTTTATTTTTTAAACCTTGTTTTTGACATGATTATGTTTGTTTAGACAGTATGACACTTCAACTGTCAATTCTTAAACCAGAAAATGAATTTGAAGACAATTTATGTGAAAAGTTGCTTTCTTGAAACCTCCCACTTTTTTGCTAACCTAGTTGGCCTTCATTTGAAGTTACACTGATAATGTTAGACCACAGCGGTTGTTTGAACAGTGGGCTATTTGCTGTGGGAGTGTACGCTATTCAGCCAGACACTCCTGTTCCACACCATGTCACAAACAAGTCCTTCAGTGCACCTCATTGAGCAATCGATGGCGTTCTCTGCCAACACATAACATTATGTCATTGCATTGTTATGAAACTATTTTTTTTCTTCAAAAATGAATGTATAGAGGATGTTGAACACAGATGGATCACCTTGTAGAATGCAAAAGTAAAGCTTAGTCTTTCCATTGTGATTTTGCAATTTGCATGTCATAAAGGAAATTGTCACAGATGAAAATAAGTCTCTTTAACCGGTTAGCTTTTAAACTTCATTTAGTCTACATTTCAGTACCAGAAAAAATGATTTATTGTAAACACTATTTAGTGAGTAGGGTGGTGAGTTGAGCTTGTCGGTGTATTTGGTGGAGGGAGGTGTTAAAGTTATGTTTGGGATGCAGTGTTAAATTTATGGGGTAACAAGCACCTGAAAATAAACAAATTAAGTACACAAATGAATATAATATAGACATTGGGAAATGTGTGGGGGACAGCACAGGATCATTGAGTGAATGGTATGCTCACCCATGAATGTATTCTATTTTATTATCCTATATAAATGTTACAGTTTAGCATGTTTTCAAAGGTTTTAAACACTCATTAAAAGCTAAAATAAACTAATGAAATATAAGTCCTTAAAAACTATCTTTGAGTGTTGTTTGATTTGAATATTATTAAACTAATTATTTTGTTTTGATTTTTGACAAATTTTATAAATTATTTTGTTAGCTGATAAGTAGGCTTGTAAGTACATTTTTAATCAGTGGCATATACATTGTACATATATGCATATAGAAGTAACCCCCTAATGCTGATGTTTACTTTTGTGCTGGGGGGGGGATGTTAAATAAATAAAAGTATATAGAAGAAAAGCCATATATATTTTTAATTCATATTTTTTTTTACAGAAAAAGTTGAAATGTTACAGCATTACAAAGTGAGAAAGTGCATTAACTATCAAGGGGATGATTTTTGCACTGCTATTTGATGAGGTTAGGTCACAGGGCTGCCATTTTGAGATCATTTGTACCCAACTGTGGAATTCCATTCACAAACCTTTTTTTTCCTCTGACCTTAATCTGCTAAGCCGGAAATGTGTCCCAGTAGCGGCACCCACTCGTAAAATACCAGTCAGAGGTGAATATTATAGCCGGTTACCATATCTATAGATTTGCTGAACCTCCTTTGTACACGTTCTTACAATTGTGGGAAATATTTACATATTAAGGTCAACCACAATTTGAATTTGAATCAATATGTAGTACAGTGTTTATTGATGACAGTTTCTAACTAAATTTTGTGTAATTAATGTTTAGCTTTTCTGTGAGATGGATAAATTTTGTCTGTATCCATTTGTCACTTGTAATGTTTTACTTATGTTAAGCCCATCCCCTTTGGTTTTGATTGGATGATTCTGAAAATATGTATAGTGATTTCCTTTTGGACCAATCACCAAAAACTTTTTTTTTAATAAGAATTTATAAACATTTCATATTTCAAATGAAATTGCTAATTTATAGGAAATTTGACAGACTGACTCCTATTAATATTATTTTTAGGCATTTAAACATTTTGCAAACGATCAATTCATTCATTTATAACCCACACATATCTCAGTTTTAAATAAACCATTATTGATGAGGAATTTTTTTTTTTTTATTGGACAATTGTTATAATAACTTATTTTATAATGGCTTAAAAATAAATGCAAAATAAAAGTTGTTACCTGAAAGAAAGAAAAAATGTGTGCAAATTTTTCAGTGTTCTGGCTATTATCAGTTCATAATAAAACTTTATTTTCAAAATACTATAGTTGAGTGGGTTTAAAAAAAATATATTATAATTTTTTTTTTTTTGAGGTCTGCTAATAAACAAAGAGAACAATTTTGTGTTTTGAAAATTTGTCTACTTAGAAGAAGTTTTGACTTGATCATTCTTAAGGAGAGGGATGTAGCTCAAACGGTAGTGTGTCTGCCTGTGAAACTGTCAGTCATTGAATCGATCCTTCTCAGTGGACCCATTTACAGTTTGGGCTATTTTCCATTACAACCAAAGGTCCACAACTGGTTCATCAGAATGACCATATTATGATTGACGTCCAATAGCCGCTGATAAGATTAAAAATCAATGTGCTTTAGAGTCGTCGTTAAATAACACAATCTTTACTTTACAATGCTTAATTACTTGTGTTTAACAAAAATAGCTTTTTTTAATATAAATTTAGCTCCATATGTTGCTAGTATACATAAATTCAAAGGAAATTATAGTTAGTGAGTGTTAATTGAAACTAGTTTGCTAAACTGTTAAAATCAAATTTATGGGATGCATTTATTTTGAATTAGTGTTTTGAGATACATGTATTATGGATCAATTAAATGATATATATATATAAAGGGATAATTTAGGTTTTCATTTGGTAACTTGCAATTTAAATGAGTTTGTTGTGGTATCAGGTGAAACAGAAACATAATGAATGTTAAAATAGACATGTTTAACCCAACTTATAAATACTAAGTCTTAGTCATAAAAATAAAATTAAAAATATTATTCCTGTTACATATTAATGCAGAGTATTATATGTATTAGTAGAGACTTAACTGACAGAACAGATTGTTTCATGTCATCACTTCCTTTTTCTTCTTTATTTTTCGAGTACAAACATATTTATTTAATTATTTTGAAAATATGTTTTTGTTTTTTACAGAAATGATGTCTGTATACACCTGGATGGACAGTTTGTGGATGTACTTAAATCAGTATACAGTTGGTTTTCACCATGTCAGTGAGCGTGACACCAACATCTTGCTTGATTTTGGAAATTGATATTAACAAAGGTAATCATGATTTATAGAATTTAATAGTTATGGGATATAAGGGATATGTTCCCCATCACTAGCCTGTTAGTTAACATTATGCTAGATTTCTTTTTAATTGCATGCGTTAATGATGTGTAGTATAACACCTTTATAAACAACTTTTAGATGATTATCCAGCTTTTGGGGATATTAATGTGATAGAGTACAACTTTCTTTGTGAACTGACTTGAGCAACAGTAATCTGTATTACAAATGTAAGCCACAGCTTTCATTTAGTATAAAATAGATGTAACGTTGGAGTGTTTTCTCTTTTACATGAAAGGTTTGAGAAAAATTTCTTTGTTGCTAAGCCCCAGCTTTACCTTTGTGATCGATGAAAAGTGTTTGAATAATACCTACAAATCACTGTATAACTTATGATTGGCTTATGATGATGTTTTTAGTTTCTACTCAGACTGTCCAGCCACTCAGTCTGTGGACATTTGCTTTGCTTATAATTATACTCAACCAAAAAAGAAAGTATGCATGTAATCAAAAGTCATTTATTTCATAAACCAGATGACGTTCATGGCAGAAATTCTGGAATTAGATAACCACATCATTTAGGAGGAGGTGGGTATGTGCAGTAATATCACAAGTTCCACATGTGTTTGCTGTCAATGGACAATTACTGTGACCACCCCATGAAACAAAAATGTAAACAACATGCATACTTTCTTGTTTGGTTGAGTATATTACTTGTATTGGCTAGAGCTGTAACTAAACAAGCGGGTTAGAATATGATACATATCCCAATACTTCTGTATGACAAAGTGCAAATTACAATATTTAATGTTTTCTTATCCATTCATTATAACCTACATCCTTCTAAGGTAAACACTTTGGTTTATGTTAATCAAATTTTAACACCTTATCTTAACTGGAGACATAACACAAACTGAATTACAGAATAGTCTCGTCACCTGACAATAACAAAAAATTAAATAAAAATGTTTTGAAATACAAATTGTTCATAACGTTCTGTGGAGAAGGACATTTTCTCAAATTTTTACTGCATTGAAGCTTTATATTGTGTAAATAATATCACAATACAATATTGATTTGCAGTATTGTTACTGTTCTGGTTTTTGGATTTTGGATTTCTAAGCACACATTATTGGCCATCTTCTAACATTTCAGAGTGCAACTCCTTAATACTCAACATGATAAAATTTATGATTTTTGCATCTCTGCACTTTTTGTAGTATTTAATTATATAAATTGTTTGTATAGGACATTCCCATTATTATAAAGTATGAAAATGTATAAAATTGGTGATGAATTTATGTTTGATCCTCCTAAAGTTGGAACTGGTATGTGTACTACAAATAATTAAAGATTCATTAGATGCAAAACAAATTTCATGCCTCATGTTACTTTTGATTTAATAAAAACCAAAACACCATTAATTAAGTTTAATCCAATTTACCTAATAAACTATTTATTGTAATTAAGTATGACAGGATGATATATTATGATTTGTTCAATGTCTGGTGTTGATAGTAACAGGTCTGTATAGATTTTGACAAGACTGGACCGGTTACAAAAGCAATGAGAATGGTGTGTAATTATGACAAGACTGAACAAGATATAAGTAATTGGTTTGTGATAAAGTCATAACTGTAAGAAGAAGCTGATAGCCCAGTTATGTGATTTGATTGCAGTGTGCTTGTAACCTTTGAACTACAGATGATAATGCTCATCTTGAGAGCATGATTAATAAGGTAATCGCTGATCAAGTAGTCTGATACCTCAAACAATATCTTCTGTGGTCCCTTGGTGCAACATGATACAGCAGTTTAAGTGCAGTTCCCTTGCTCATTCAATGCGTGTGAATTCATCCTTAATAAATTGTGTTGGTGGGATGTGTAAATCCAGCCTTTTTGATGGGTGGTGTCTAGATGTATCACTGGATGTCAGAGTGGATGTCTGAATGGATTAGACAATGTCTGGATAGATTAGGGATCTTTCTGATAGATCACAGGATGTCTGGGTAGATCAGGGATTAATTTATTGTTTAAAAGAATCTTTAAAAAACGCCACCGAAAACACATTTTACATATTCCCAGAAAATATTTAAAAGTTCTTGAGCCTAATCTGCCATTGTAAATAGCATATTTTATTTGACCAACATAGCAAGGCTGTAAAAATATTTTTACAAATTTATAAACAGAAATATCATTATTTTATGATTTTTGTTACATAGATTATGAAATTTAATTTTAAAATTTCAGTTAAACAGTTGTTCTTGTCAAACCTATAACAGTTAACATATACATGCATAATTTGCACTTATTTGTAAGTATGACTATTTAGTATTTACACAACTAGGACAGAGAAGCACCAGATGACTTATATATTACATTGTTATCGTAAGAGTCTAACATGAAGTGGTCATACCTCTAGAGATGAAAGGTGTTCACTGGTTCAAATAGTGGTGTGTTTCACGGTAATTCTATCCAGATACATGATAATCTTCTCCTTACTGTATGCTGATAACCAGTATTGTTAACCCCACACAAAGGATGGGTATCAAAGAATATTAGGTTAATCTTACACAATGGGTTTTCAATTGTTTAATCTTGTGTCCCTTGAGGTGTTGGCTTTTTAATTCTGTCCCTTGTTCACTCTCTCATCAGGACTTCTTTGCACCAGTTTCAGTTTTAAGAAAGAACATGTCAAGAATTGTTTGGGGGTGGGTTGCTTTAAGATTTGTTAGATTATAACATGGCTAGAAAATAAATTTAATTTTGTGTGCCTCTGTTTTTAAACTTAATATAGCTCAAATTTAGAACAATTTTTTTTAAATTATATTTACCCTTATTAGTAAAAAAAAGTATATAAAATTACTAAAAACAGTTTTAATTGCTTTATAATATAAGTAACTAAAATCGGTCTATGTTTACCAAATGTGTTTGCATTCCTTTAATATCGAGATCATTTGGAAAACTGCTCTGTCATGGACATAGTCCAGTATAAAATAGTCATTTATCAAGCTTTGACAGTCACAAATTTAATATTTGTGGTCGTTTCGTCCGACACAAAATAAGTTGTTTTTCTGTCAAATCAGTTTGATGCTGTACGTTTTAAATGCATATTTTGAGGAGTTTCAAGATCATACACATCCTTACATATGCCTAGCGGTAACTGAACAGTCGCCACTGCATATTCCGGATAAATCTATAAATAATTATTTGAACTCCCCGAATCCGTAATCAGCCGACGTAATCCGAATGACCTAAATAACCTGTGAATGACCTAAATAACCGGCAACATTATCTTGAAGTTGCCAAAACGTTAGATGATTTTTTTTTTAATGTCTACCTGTCCCTTCCCCCGTCAGTGTCATTAAATGATATCTGTTGATAATATAGAATTTGCGGTGTAAATGGGATTTGGATATGCTGCTAAAATATGTGATGTCAGGCCTGTGCTTCAAAATAGCATGCTGATGTCATGTGATTGGTCATGAAGGCAGGACAAACAAAATCGCATCATTTTTCAACAAAACTGTAGCCTCCCAGTATTTGTAGTTCTGTTAATAGCTCATATCCAACCTCTCCGACATTTGAGAAAAACCTTATTAGAACATTACATTCCAGTACCTTATATGCAATTATTTTAGCGGCTAAAAATAAAATTGTGAACCTGCTTTCATTTTACATTTTCACAAGGAATTATTTTCGTGACAACGTCCCCCAATAATAAAAAAGAAACATTTACCAAACTCTTTTCAGTTATAGTTTTATTTATATACTTTGATATTCTCAGCATACTATCCACGTGTTATATATATTTCCAATACGACATGTTATCGATTGAACACGTGCATGATGCAACTTTTAGACAAATAGTATTTATTGATTGTACCATGAAGTTTCCGTTCATATTAACAAAGAATATTCATAATTATTGATGAATAATTACATATAATCTTTCTAAAAACAAAGAAAACTGAATTCCACATTTGTAAGAAATGTCGATAACTTATTGAATGTATTACGAATATGGTACGGTGTTCACAGCCAAATCGGAAATAAGTTCGCGTGGCTCTATCAGCATGTTTTCGATTTTCGCAGTATATTTTGTATATATAGAGTACTTTGCTGAAATAGGTAAGTGACGATTTGTTACAAACAAATGCGTCTATGTGGTTGAAACATAAAGAAAATTCGAAAGTTGAAGTATCTATGATGAGGTGTGCAATAAAAAAAACACTTTATTCTTTAAAACTATTTCTTTCAATATTAATTTTTATCAATTTTAATTTAATTTTGTGACAGGTACGTTTTCGTTTTTGACCAGCATAAATTGACTGACAGAACATTTTGACAGGCACATGTCAAAAAATTATTTCCAGGCTAGCACTCAGTTTTTTCTTTCTTTGACAGCAATTGTCTTACCACTTCTATATTTCAAAAAGTCTAAAACAAAACTTGCCAATCTCAACATTTACCCAGTTTTACACACACACAGAATAATGGTTGTGGTAATGTTCTAGTCTAATAATTGACAATGCTGCTTTAATAATAAGTCTTAGCATTTAATATTAAAATAATTGTTGTTGAGTTTCAAATTGAATAATGTGACTGGCCAAACTCATATGGTATGCAGTTACATTATTTATTACACCGTGGTGTCTGATATACCCATGTGATAAATATCGTATCACCACACGTGTGATACCACTTTTCAGAGG
>JAULBS010117024.1:0-14529 GCA_032355785.1 Symmetromphalus regularis | reverse complement strand
TTTTGCTGGGTTCACTTCTCCCATTTTTATCACACTTCTCCCATTTTTTTCAAACTTCTCCCATTTCTTATGGGAAGAGAGAAGTCACTTCTCCCACTTTTTCTATCCTAGATTAGTGCCTGATTCATAGTATTTTTTCTACAGTATGACATTTCAAATTGGTGAGCAGATTTCTAAAAGTGTCACACAATTTTAATACAAAAAGTTTTAGGAGTTGGTAATGAATTTATATTGATTAACAGATGGCACTAATAAATATTTTTAGAGCAAAATGTTCCATGGTATTAGATGTCAGACATATGACAGTGGTGACACATGGTCTATAGACTTATACATGAGCCACATAGGCTTGGTACTACAAATAGTACAATTAACCTTGTTGGACTCGAAATGTTGATTAGCGTGAGTTTTAAAAATTAGATTTTGGTCCTGATCGTCACATCTTAATAAAAACTGAGCACTATTATCTGGGTTAGTTATGATATAAATTATATATATATATTTGTTTTTGTTGACAGCTCACTTTACGCAAATTAATTAATACATGATAAATTATTTTCATATACATGTAGATGTTTCAAAACATTTGACATTCAGAAAACAAGTATTTGGGTGTAATATTAGATATTTTAAAATCTTATTTTACAGATTAAAAACTAACTAAGATGGTTGAACGTGACTTCGAACCATCCTTGCCCGATGGACGACGATCATTTCACATTGGTGCCAATAGACGTGTGGAGCTGAACTTAAAGCAAGAGTTAGATGATGTGACCTTCAGGTCAATGGCTGAGGTTGCTGCCAAAAATCAGGCAAAAATGATGCAACCACTTACAGTTGAAGAGGAAACAGCCAGGTATATTCTTGATATAAAACAAGATTTCTATCACTGTAATGACAGTTCTAGATGTCTAACAATCTTGTTCTTGCAAATTGTTATATCATTTAATTATGTTATATCATAAATTTTTTTAATTTTATCAAAGCATTGAATTTTGTATTTCTTGTACCAAATCCATCTCAGGGTGAGTGTACAAAACAGGACTCCGTATCCAACCACATTCATCAGACAGTGGTCCACAACTGGCTTAACAAAGGCTGTGGTTTGTGCTGCCCTATCTGTGGGAAGGTGCACGTAAAATATCACTTAATGTCTGACTGCAATGGCAGCAGGTTTTATTCTCAATCTCATACTAACATTATTCTTTCTCTTGGGCAGCCACACCACACAGCTGAATTGTATGCCATGGCCATCAGGTTTTATTCTCAGTCTCATACTAACATTATTCTTTCTCATGGGCAGCCACACCACACAGCTGAATTGTATGCCATGGCCATCAGGTTTTATTCTCAATCTCATACTAACATTATTCTTTCTTATGGGCAGCCACACCACACAGCTGAATTGTATGCCATGGGCATCAGGTTTGAACCTTAAATCGATATAAGCATATTGGTGAGCAGTAGAGCCAAGCATTGTATAATCCAGGCTGAAATTAAGAAAATTTCCACTGCAAAATAAGTGCTGTGGAGAACTAGTGTCCATAGCAATTTTAATATTAAGTTTACTTTATTTTTATAAAAAAAAACCCACATTGAAAATTTGTTTCCATCTGCAGCAAAAAAGGTGACACGGAGAATGAAAAACTCCACAACAATCTCCATGACATTTCCGATTGCCTCAGGCAATTTCTGGGGTTGAGCTTTTGATTTGCCAGTCATAGAGCATGTTTTTGGATGTGTTGCTTAATAATTTAAAAAACTCTTCACACTGATATGCAGTCAAATAGATTTTGATAAATTAAAAAAATATTTTATTGAGATTTTTATCTGATTATATAAATTTATGTTTTTCAAGTAGGTTTTTGTTCACAGGTTTTGATAAATTAAAATAATATTTTATTAATGTTTTTATATAATGATATCAATTTGTTTTTCATGTTCATGCTTTTATTTTATTTTTAGAAAACTTTATCCTGAATTTGTACACAAAAGGATAAGAGAGAAATTAAAGTTGCATCCAATATTTCATGAAGATCTGAAGCCAAAAGACCATTTAAAGGTTTTTCTATGACAAATATTTTGTAATTTGTTTAGAAATACAACATATCTAAACAGTCTTATTATAGGCATACTAACTAAAACAATTTACAACAATTATACACTGTGGCAGTCTTAATATTATACAACTTAGAGTCAGTCTTGATCTTAGTTTCATACTTCATTTCATACACATTTATCATTGCAATTCTTTATTAACATTCAGCTATACAGCTGATCTGTAAATATAAATACAAAAAAATATAAATTACAAGTTACAAATATAATTTTCAGGAAAACAGACTCTGATACTCCAGAAAACAGACACATATTAACAAAAATATAACATACTGAACAGACATAAATGGAAAATTTCTTTTCTTAATACCGATGCCTTATATAACAATTTACTTTAACTGAATATTGATGCAGTAAAACATACTTTTGTTCATACATATTTATCTACTACATAGCATTCACAAAATTAATATATTATAATTTAACAGAATATTGATGCAGTAAAACATACTTTTGTTCATACACATTTATCTACTACATAGCATTCACAAAATTAATATATTATAATTTAACTGAATATTCATGCAGTTAAACATACTTTTGTTCATATATATTTATCTACCACACAGCATTCACAAATATAATATAATTTAACTGCATATTGATGGAATTAAACATACTTTTGTTCATACACGTTTATCTACTACAGAGCATTCACAAATTTATATAATATTATAATTTACCTGCATATTGATGGAATTAAACATACTTCTGTTCATTCATGTTTATCTACTACATAGCATTCACAAATATAATTTAACTGAATATTGATGCAGTTAAACATACTTCTGTTCATAAATGTTTTTCTACTACACATCATTCACCAATATTGTTATACTTAATTGACTGTTGATGTAGTTGAATGTGCTTTTAAGCTACCTATTATTTCATTTTAATTTTAGGGACATCCTTCAGTTCCAAATATTCCTTCATACAACTCTTTGGACAAGTCTCCTCGAATTCAACTGCTATCTAAGACAAGGAAATATCCATATGTTAAAGAGAAACGAGTTACAACCTCAGGTATATGAAGTCTAGAACTGAGGGGGGTGAGCTGTGCCAGTTGGCATGGGCCTACAATTTTGAGAGGGCTTACTCCCCTTTGTATAGGCAAATTTATTGGGCATTTTGTAAAAAAATATTGATATAGTAAACAAAATCAAGGGGTATCTGAAGTATATCATATACATTACATGTACATGTATATACCCATACATAAATCATATATATTTTACAAAAATACTTAATTATCAGTTTGAAATGGGGCCTATATTTCCCATTTGAACCTACACGGCTGTGGGTATAAGTTGGTTCTAACTATCACTTTCAACCACAGTTATGGTTGGTTCTAACGGTAGAATGTTCTGTTTTATTATTCAAACTGCAACCATTGAATCTTCAGTAAGTATATATTATGTCTGTATATAAAAAAAAAACCATTGTCAAGTGTTTTATTTGATGTTTTGTTGTTTTGCAGAACTACAGAAACCTCATACCACTTCAGTAGGCATTGTTCCAAACAGACCAAGGTAAACAATTAATATGTATACATAATCTGCAAATAAATGTGCATAGATCAGCCAAATTATATTCTCTGGTTAGATGATATTTTTTCACATGTGGATGTAAAATACTATAGATTTTGAAATTAATGCAATCATGATATTAATGAGAAGTATGTGAGTCCATGTCATTTGCATTAATAATGTGATGCATATATTTCTAACTATAGTGCATATATGATGAATCTTTCAAGCAAAACAGACATTAAAAAATACCGGCACATGATAATTGCTCCTTATATTTTATTAAAAAATAATAAAAACAACACAAGACAAAATTATGACATCGGAACATAATAAAAGTGTAATTAAAAATGTTTAGTAAACCACTAGTCTGGCAAGCTGTATCATAATGATGATCATTATAATAAAATCTAACTGTATCCCATATATTTATGTTCATAATGTTAAAAAATCTTTTTTCAGTGCCGTTATTCCAGATCTTAATGTGGTGCTGACTGGAAACTCTGCCGATGCTCAGTATTCTCCACGCCATTCATCTCTGGCCGAAATCAAAACGGTGATTACAGTGTCATTGCTAAACTGGGGGGGGGGGGTGGGGGTGGGGATAGTTCTCTTAGATCAGTTTACACATCTGTGGCTTCAGTTTGGACAGAACACAGTAGCGGAACCAAGGGGGACTAAGGGTCTGGACCCACCTTTTCTTGTATTTTTTAGGTTTTTTTTTACATTTTACGTGTGGAAGAACGTGAAAATTAACCATTACCCATCACCTTTAGACTCCCCCCTTTCAGAAATCCTGCATCCATGACTCTAACATGTTAAACATACATAATTATTACTTAAAAGAATAAGGGCACCAGTGCAAAAAATCTGTTTTAATTACTGATCAAATTTATTTTATAGAGTTTTGAATAAGATGAGTTGATTGACATATAGGATTTTCTCAGTATATTTTTTACCACTGACTGTTGAATGAATGTCTATTCTTTTCTCCAGTTCCACTTGTTATAAAATTGTGAACTTAAGGAAACCACTGTTTGTTGGTACCTAGTAGAATTCCTTTGGACTAGGCCACTTCTTGATATATTTCTCTTTACCTTTTTATGGAGCGGGATGTAGCTCAAATGGTAGAGTGTCCGCCTGTGAACCGGTATGTCGTGGGATTGATCCTTTTCAGTGGACCCATCTGCAGTTTGGGCTATTTCCCCGTTCCAACTAGTGGTCCACAACTGGTTCATCAAAGGCTGTGGTATGTGCTGTCCTGTCTTTGGGACGGTGCACATAAAAGACCCCTTGCTGCTTATCGGAAAGAGTAGCCTATGTGGCGACAGCAGGTTTCCTCTTAATACATATGTCAGAATGACCATATGATTGACGTCCAATAGCCGATGATAAGATAAAAATCAATGTGCTCTAGAGGCGTTGTTAAATAAAACAAACTTTGCTGGTTTTTGTATGCAACCAGAACATTTTTTAGTTTCTATAATAAATTAAATTTATAAAATACATATTTTATAATAACATTAATATTAAAAAAAATAAGGATACAAACGGTAGGGGTGTAACAATATACCAATATACCGGTATATTGCAATACCTGCCGAGAGCGATACATACCACAATATGGTTTCGTGTATCGCGATTTATCTACCTAATGAGTATCCATCTAAGATTCTTATAAAACCTATGACAATGACAGGAAGTTATAAAAATAAAAGTTAAACAATTAAAACATATAAATCTACTGTGCCTACATGTATATTATCTTTTTTCTTCACAAATTGGTACAGGTCTGCCTGACTGAGATATGTTTAGTAATTAGTATAATGATACATGTAGTATCAAAATAGCACTTTATCACATCTTGGTAATTAAACAAACTGTATTGCGGTATGTATTGCAATATGGGTTTGCTGTATCGCAGTATATCGCAATATGGTTTTGGTTGTATTGTTGCATCCCTACAAAAACATGTACATGTATGTAAATGTTCTCACATGTAAATTTTTACCTAAATATTATACTGTATATGAACAGTAATTATACATAAAATTT
Source organism: Symmetromphalus regularis (assembly GCA_032355785.1). NCBI lineage: Eukaryota > Metazoa > Mollusca > Gastropoda > Neomphalida > Neomphalidae > Symmetromphalus > Symmetromphalus regularis. The sequence goes on along the minus strand of JAULBS010117024.1, from coordinate 8,830 downwards.
TCATTCTCATGCCATTGGCAATTCTTGCAATTTAATAATGTAGTTAACTGGTAAAGACTTCATGGTTGATAGTCTATGTACAGTATAACACATTAATGTGGCAACATGTGGTGTGCTTATTCACTTATATGTAAGTACATCTGTATGCTATGGAGACTAGTAATTCACTAATTGTGTCATAATTACGTCTGTTTTTTACGCCTACATGTAATTAATTAAATAGCCAGTGATGACATTCCGGGAATGATTTTGGTGAAAAATCATTCTTTTCACGTTAATTGCTAACACTGTAAGTATATTTTTATTATTTACTGATAATTAATTTTGAAGTGTTGGAAAGTATATTGACATTTACTATATGAAATGTATTTATGTTATTAATTACTGACACCTATAAGTGTCTTGCTTAATATAGTCTGTTAAGAAAGAGATCTGTTTTCAGTAATTAATATGAACTATGGCAATACAGAACTTTTTTTGTTTGCAAGTAAAACATGCGGATTAGTTGTATGTTGGTTTGCTGCCCCAGTCTTTGTACAATTATTGCTACAATTAGTATAAAATTGGATCCATTGTGCATTTGCATGTTATTATTTGTCAGTGTGCATGAAAAAGTGATGTCACGAGAGGTATAGGTTTAAAGTTGCATAGCTAAAAATATTAGTGGTCAACATATAATTGTTTTAAAGCTGAATAAATACCAACTTTTTAAAAATGCTATTCCTATGCCTCTTCTGATATTGTGAGAAATTCTACAACATGTGTTATCTGGGGCATGGCCAGAGAGGAAAAAATGCCGACGCAAACCCAAATACTGGGAGCTTGAACCATGTTGATAATAAATATCAGTATCATGAGAAAAAAATAAAACACATTTGTGGAAATTCCAGACAAGGCAAGTGCCTCATCTGCCTCATGCTGGCTATGCTAGTGATTATGATATGGAAATGCACACAAAATTCTATGGTGGTGTGCAACCTATGTATATGTAGTCTTAAACATATAGGTCACGAATGTAAGGTTGGTATATTTTCTCTTGACCTTCAGTGAATATTGATTCTGCTTCTATTACAGTGTAGGTGTTAAGTCGTTTGACAAATATTAATAATTCATAGAACGTCTTACTGTGCATCTTTATAATGTCATAGTTCATAAATACTTTATTATTATCTTACATTTTACAAGGCTACATTGGGTGGGTTTTTTGTTCAAACATTTGGTTATTTTGACACATACATGTAGTGAAGTGTGAGCCAGCCTTCAACAGGTTTTGAACCACTGTCATCCACTTGAGAGTCTGATATTCTACCGCTGGACCACTGAGGCTCACGAGGCTACTGTAAAATACTTTATTTTCGTGAGGACTTAATTTTCGCGCAATTTGCGCAAACGTATTTAGCACGAAATTAAGAACCCGTGAAAAATTAAACCTGATTAAACTTTTGGTCTGACTTCCAACTTTTTCAAGTTTTTGATACGTCAATCAATGGTCATGCTTCAAAGCGTAGATAACGATAAAAAGTGAAAAATAAAATAAAACATCACATCATGCAATTTTATGTTCTTGTTTTAATGTTGAGTGTGCTATAAGATGTTTGATAATTTTTAAAAACTAAATTAATTGTTTTATTTTAAGTTGAATCATAAACATGTGCTTTGGCCGCCATCTTTGTTTATTTTTGTATTTGAAACCAGTGATTACTAATTACTGTGACCCCTGAAATTTTAGTTTCAATGTACACTATGAATTTCTGGAAGGATGGGAAAGGATTAAATATACCGAACTGATTAAACTGATATTTCGCTGTTCTATTACATGAATAATAATTTTAAAACAATGTTAAACGTTTCTTCCTTTCTTTCCGGAATAATATTTCATGAGTGCCAAGTTATATTTACACCGCCAATGTGACATAATGGACGACACTATCGAATGGTGTATGCTTTTTGCGTTTTTACATGTTTACCTAAATAATAAGTCCAATTTTTAAAAATAAGAATTGGGCAGCAATTTATTAAATAAATATGTAATTTATATAGGATACTTGAAAACATTTTTTTTGTTTAAACTAGGATGCGCAAATTATTAATTCCGCGAACATGGCAATTTATCTTTAGCGCAAAAATTACACCCCTCGAAAATAAAGTATTTTACAGTATATTGGGGGCTTAGTAGATAGGTGTATACCACTTACATGTACACTAACCAGTGGTTCACAACAGATTTATCAAAGGCTGTGATATGTGCTATCCTGTATTTGGGACAGTGCATATAAAGTATCTCTTGCTGCTTAGCGAAAAGAGTAGTCACTTTAGTGTGGTGGCAGCAGGTGTCATCTCTCCTACTAACACTAACCTCTGTCCTGGACAGATATCACAGAAAGCTGAGTTGTGTTCCCAGGACAGTATGCTTGAACCTTAATTGGATATAAACACGAAAATAAATACAACCAACCAACATACAACAAACGAACTATTGATGCGGAAGTTTTTTTCTGTGATAAGAAGATCAGTTACACGTAATCCATTAGTTTCCATGCAGTAATAATGCAATTTCACTGCTGACTTAGGCTGCAAATGGGGAGCGGGATCTAGCTCAAACGGTAGCGTGTCTGCATGTAAACCGGTCGGTCGTCGGATCGATCCTTCTCAGTGGACTTATTTGCAGTTTGGGCTATTTTCCGTTCCAACTAGTGGTCCACAACTGGTTTATCAAAGGCCATGGTATGTGCTGTCCTGTCTGTTGGACAGTGCATATAAAAGATTCCATGCTACTTTTCGGAAGGAGTAGCCTATGTGGCGGCAACAGGTTTCCCCTAAAGACATGTCAGAATGACCATATCATCATATGTATGACGTCCAATATTATAGCTGATGATCAGATCAAAATCAATGTGTTCTAGAGGTGTCTTTAAATAAAACAAACTTTACTTTTTTTTTATCAAATTATCAAAGTCCAGAAAATCTGGATATTTTTCCCAGTTTAATGTCTAAAAACTTATTTTAATTTTTTTAAAGTTTTAATTTTTTTTATTCAATTAACACATTTTATTTTTTTGTCCAATAGTGGGTATTACCAAATTCTGCTACTATGTCCAGGTCTGCACAAATCAAAATATGCATAACCGGAAAATAGGTTATGTCAAAACAATTTGCATTTAACCTATTTTTATTTCCATAACCGGTTTTAAAAAAATGGAAAAAACAACTTTAAAATTAACAAATTCTACATGAATGGGAAATCAGTTATGTGAAATAAATGTACATAACTGATGCACGAACGAAATGATCATTCGTGCAATTTGTGCAGGCCTAATGTCCAAGTCAGTACCATTTAAGACAAACTTGCAGAACACATCTACATAAAATTTGAAGAGTTTCATTGCAAAACACGATATCTCCATTTTTGACGTTTTGAGAAAAATGGCATTTTTTTGTATGTGGATATGTGATATTTGTGCATGATGCTTATTGCATATTGGAATGAAAGCATATTTTCTACTACGCTCATACATGGCAGATGTCGTGTTCTGCAAACAATTAGAATGTGAACTTGGAGAACAGATGTAAGCCTTTCCTTTGGTGGTGATTTTTCTATTTCTTTCGAATTTGGCACTTATTGCGTTTTGCGATGAAACTCTTCATTTCTTTACTTAAGCCATCCCTGTGACTTTCCATACTATGACTATACATTCCTAATTAATAATATTAACACTAAAATTCTGTTTATTTTTATATACATGTATATACTGTAATAAATTCCATGTATGTAATAGACGCATTATACATGTATTACTAAATTGTTAACAGATGAAAAGTAGCCCTTGAAATTTGGGTCTGTAATTGGTAATGCTGCAGTAAAACTAAAAGCTGCTCTTTCATTGGATTATGGCAGCATTGTATTGTTATTTCAAAAATATTAAAGTATGCTTATTTTCATGAAATTACTATCACAGTACCATAGCAAAATAATTTAGCAATGACATTTAGGTGCCATACATTTGTACTTTATACATAGATCTATGTCTGATTTCACGGCCTGAGAAAGAGTTAGAATCTCCTGTCCATTTCCATAGCCAGTCTAGGCTTTTTCAAGTTGAGGTTGCTATTATTGGGCTTTGGGAACATCAACAATGTGAAACATGACGTGGGAGATCGGACACCTTCCACAGGAACATTTTGCATATTTATTTATAACAGCAATGGTCCCAAAAAGGATTGGGTTTTGGTTTTGTTTTTTTTTCAATCTAAAAAGGATAATTTTCCAGAACTTGGTACTCATTTTTATTTACTGGATATATGTATATTTTTGTAAACTTGATGTGTATAGTAAAAAAAAGTATATAGTATATAACTTAAATAACACAAAGAAAGATATATGATATTACATGTATACATATATATACATGTTATTAACATGTACACATATTTTGTTTCATTATAGATGATGATATTATAATAAATCCCAAAGAATTTACTTCTGTCAGTGAGGGTGATGTTCTTGAAATTTATAACCCAGAAAATGAATACAGGTAACAGTTGTTTGATACTTACGAGATGTTATAATTATATATTATATTAATAACATTTTTATAATATAATTTGCAGCACACTTGTTGATGTCAAGTTAATAAATCTGGAGATTTTTGTCGGGATGGAGTTTTTTTGAAATACATCAATAAACATACATGTCCATACATAATAATTATTTCAAACTGTTAGTGTTAATGAAGTTAGTGTTTCATGTAACATGATCAAAAAGACTGGCTGTTGTAAAATACATGTATACAGGTAAAATCAGACAGGTGTTTAAAGAATAACTAATGAGGTTACAATAATGCTAGGTTACATGTATGTAATATTTTAATTGTATTTTGTTGTTCCTTATTATTTTAGATGGAAAGAATTTATAAGAAATTGAACTAATTTAGCTTTTTTTGTTGTTGCTGATATCAACAAAAATTACTTGTTACTGTTAGTAATCATAAAGCATTTACTGGTGGGATTTTTTATTTTTATAATTATTTTAATTTTGAAAAGTTTTTGTTCAATAGATTTACCTGCATGACTGTTATCAAAATGTTTAGCGGAAGTGGAATCAAAATTTAATGTTGACTGAACTCATTAAATGAGAGCACCAAAGGTGTGGAGACATAAACAGGGGAGGGAGATTTCCCAAATTTTTATATATATACATGTATATACAAGTCTTCATTTTTTATTTTTTATTTTAGTGGAATTCTAAAACCTGCAGTGGGGAGGGAATAATTCAAACCCTGCCCTGACTATTGATGTGTATGTTAGTAATTAAAGATGGAGGTGTAATATTTATAATAATTTTTGTTTTAATTTTAATTTATTGTATTTAAACAGTTTGGGTATTTTTACAGACGGCTGCTGTTACAGGTTCAGTCACTGTCTGAAGATTTTCAACAGAAAGGTGAAGTATTTTTTTGTACAATGTATGCTTTTATTACCTGGATATGCATGCATAATTAATGACTGGCAGAGTTGTGTTTTGAAGCATTCATTAATACATTAGATTTTCCATATTATTAGACTAAATAACATGTACTTTATATTTATATAAATAAAAAACAGGAAAAGGCTGGTTCATACTGATTGTATGTACCGGTACATGTGTTTACATTGTGTAATATTGTAACAGTGTAAAGTTTTGTTATATTATTCTAGAGGCCATAGAGAGAATACATATACATGTAGTTCTGCATCTTCTTTAAATAAAGTATTATTATTAATTATTAATATTATTATTAATTATAATTATTATTATAATCTTCATCATTATCATCAGTGGAAATTTTTAGAGGTCTCGGTCAAAATGCATGTTGTTCTGTACAGAGTTACATTTACATGTATTATTATTTATTTTATTATTATTAATTATTATTATTACTATCATCATCATCATAATCATCATTAGTAGTCTATATTTATTTATTGCATTGTCTAGAATTATTTCTGCTTGCTAGCCATTTAGATTAGTCAGTAGTCAAATTCATTCTAATTATTATTATTCTGTGTCTTAGTATTTTTATAATACACAGAAATGATATTTGAATCCCGAATGCATCTACGTATCTGATTTTTCATAAAGAATATTTTGTTCATAATTTACACAGTTAGATATTTTTCTTACAGATACAGTGAGCATAGAACAGTCTATCGCTACAGCTTTTCAACTTAGAGCATACAAAGATGTCTGTGTTAACAAGATTGATCCAAAGGTAAATATGCCAAACGGAATTCAATCTTACATCACACATTAATCTCATATACGTCACAGCATTCTTTATTGACATTTGAATGCTTATAATGGTGTCTTGCCTAGTTCTGTTTGCTCCACTTGTTGAAACAGTTCTAAGTATAAAATCATTTTGTAGTGATGGTATAATGGAGATAATCATACTTTGAGTTCATTTTAGAGCTACGTTATCATGGATTTGAAACCCCTAAATGTTACATTTGGGGGTTTCAAATCCACGATAACCTACCTCTAAAATAAAATCGGAGTATGTTTATCTCCTAATTGTGGGTTTTTTGACACGTGTCTTTATTAAACCAAATTGTTTGTTTTATTTTACTTTATTTTACTTTATTTTACATTTGTTCTAGAATGTCACCCTGGATCTTGTGGAGCTGTTGTACAAGGAACAGTATTACAGTCGGAGTGACATGTGGCGGTTGAGACAAAATCTGGTAAAAAACATATGCAATTATTTTAAAAGATTAGGAAAAATCTGGTATATGTGTGATATATTTGGTTAAAGGCTTCAACAAGTATTACTTCTTAAGAACAAATTTAAGAACAGTTCTGCTGTTCATTTTTATTAGTTTATTAGATATATATAATCTCTAGATAATATAAGACACAGTATTCAGACCTCATAATTCAAATCATCTTGCGATGGCAATTTATTTCAAATAATAACATAGTAAATACCCGATAATGCTAAAAATGCCATCACAGATAAATTTTGCAACATCTTTTTGTAATAGAACTGCTGATTGTCATTGCAAATTTTGTGGGCTGGTATTTCTATTTTACAGATGTTATATCAAGATTATAAAATTAATATTTTAATTTTTTTCTCATCTTCACATGTTCTCAAGTAAAATTGTAATTTTTTTCACACCTTTATATTTTTAAAATTATATTTTCAGGTTGGCACTTGCGTGTATTTGAATAAAAAGATAGAGTTTGCAGAAATGCGGTATGTAATCTAATAATTATTGTCCTAGGTTAAAGTCAATAATTTCAGTAAGCTATAAAGGCAACCCTCCCTCCCACTGATACAAACATCACTTTCTTCCTCATAATAGACATACATGTAATGAATTTCCCTCTCCCACACACCCCCCCACACACACACATTTTCCCACTTTTGAATGTGTGAAAAAAAGCATGGAGATATTGTTTGTAAATATAATGTTTTTAAATTGTCCGTTAGTTGAGTTGTATGCCTATGTTTCTTATATTATGAACGGCCTGCTTTTGGTTAGTAGCTCATATAATATATAACTTGAGTATATTAATGTTGTAGCTGTGTTTGGTGTTTTATTTCAGAGCCCAGGTGAATGAAATGTGGTCCAAGGGAGACAGAGTAACCTGTGGAGTTATTCAGGATAACACAAGGGTAAACATTTGAACTTCTTTCTTTCGAGGCTACATTACCACTGATAGCATACATCAACTGTCCAGCTTAACATGTAATAATAATGTAAATTATCCAAAGAAAAATAATGTATTAAAATAGATATAAATTACAGTTTCTTGCTTCGGACCTAACTTTTCATTATATTCTGCCTGAATCCATTTGCATTCCTGCAACTTTACATCCAGACCGTTAAATTACATTAATTTGGGCACAGCATGGTTATTTGCAAGCAACCCCAACCAAAATAAAAACAAGCTACAACCAATTAGAAAACAGTTTTGTGGCAGTGCAATTTATAGAAGTTGTACAGCTGTCTGTCAATCATCTGGTGTATGTCTTGTTCACGAGTGGAGTCCACAACAATGTACTGTGAACTCAGTCTGTTTTGATCATTTGTTTCTGTTGACAGGTGGTGTTCCGGTCTTCAACAGCTGTTGTCCAGATCTTCATTCAAATGAGCTCAGAAATGTGGGACTTTGACATTAATGGGGACCTGTATTTTGAGAAAGCTGTCAATGGATTTTTGACTGATTTGTTTGCCAGATGGAAGGTATAAATGTTTGCTGACTATAAACAATTTTATGGATAAATCAGTATTATATTTAGCAAAATAGTATTATCAGACTGAAGTGATAGTTTGTTTTATTTAACGTCTCTAGAGCACATTGATTTTTATCTTATCATCGGCTATTGGACGTCAATCATGTGGTCATTCTCACCTGTATTTAGAGGAAACCCTCTGCCACCACATAAGCTACTCTTTTCCAATAAGCAGCAAAGAGTCTTTTATATGCACCATCCCACAGACAGGAAAGCACATACCACTGCCTTTGATGAACCAGTTGTAGATCACTGGTTGGAAAGGAAAATAGCCCAAACTGCAAATGGGTCCACTGAGAAGGATCGATCTGGCGACCGACCAGTTCACAGGCTGACACACTACCGTTTGAGCTGCATCCTGCTCCTATTAGACTGAAAGTAAAAAAAAAAAAAAAAAAAAGAAGATTTAATTGTACCACCAGGGACGTCAAGATTGGCAATAGGGCCCTGGGCTGGGGGTAAAGTAAAGTAAAATTTGTTTTATTTAACGACGCCTCTAGAGCACATTGATTTTTTATCTTATCAGCGGCTATTGGACGTCAATCATATGG
>JAULBS010117013.1:0-12617 GCA_032355785.1 Symmetromphalus regularis | reverse complement strand
ATACAATCACGAAGTGAGAAACATCTGTAACTGTTTCACTGCATGTGCACAGATAAAAACATTTTTACAAAGTATTCCATACAATCACGAAGTGAGAAACATCTGTAACTGTTTCACTGCATGTGCACAGATAAAAACATTTTTACAAAGTATTCTACACAATGACCCAGTGAGAAACATCTGTAACTGCTTGTCAAAGTCCCTATCCTCAACAAAGTTCTGACATTGTTACTTTAATATGCTCTGCATATAAAAATAAATTTTAAAAATGAAAGAGTACCACCAGCTTTGTATTTTGTTTTTAATGAAGGCCCTCTGCCAAAACTTACTACATGTAACTGAAAATTGCTGTTTCGATTATTAGAATAATTACACCCGTGTTCCAACTGTTTCCTTACATTCTCTCGATTATTAGAATATTTACACCCATGTTCCAACTGTTTCCTTACATTCTCTTAACTATTCTGAGTTTCACTTGTGAATGACTCACCAGCCACTGAAGTAACTGGTTTAGACCAGTTATAACTGAAATATTCTGAAACACACTGTTCTTGTGTTGGCACTAAGGTATGAGCATCTTCATCAGCTAATTGTGAAACAGCACTGCCCAGCATGTCAACACAAGGAACAACATTTACCTCAGAATGAAGATTTTCATTATGCTCATTTGATGAGGTTTCCTTAGGAACAGCTTCAAGTTGGAAGTTGGTTGGTTCCGGTGTTTTGTAGTCATTATCTTGACGTTCTACACTAATAATAGGTGCTTTACTGCTAGCAACTGGCAACAATTCCTGTAAATGTTTTCCAGTATCTGTAGAACTACCATGTTCCAAATCTTTGTATTTGTCATTTATGTAATCAACCATTCCTGAATTAATTGCCCAAGTTGTGTAAAGTGGCTGCACGGAATTACGACTGACAAAATGTCTGCCTGCCAAATTGTGTTGTTTGAAAAACTTGCACTTCTTGGTAGGTTTGCAAGATTCACACGAAGTGTGAAGAATCACTTGATTCTCTGATATTTTGTTTTCTAAAGATGAGAAAACAGATACAGGTGGATAACTGCATTCGTTTGACAATGCTAGAGTTTTGGTGTTAGAAGTGAGTGAACAGACTTCAGTTAGTAATTTTTGGTTGTCAGCAGAAGACGCTATCAGACTAGGAATTTGTGATTGTAAATAATTCTCACTACTGTCAGACATGGTAACAAGATCATCTACTGTTGGTTTGCCATTAGATTTCTGTGCACCTATTTCTTCCAGATATCTGTATTTGTGAATACCAGGATCTATCAGTGTCGCACTACCAGACAAATCAATAGATGAAGCTTTTGCTGTTTTGCTCATGGACATGGCAGGAAACGGTTCTACTCTATCTGAACCAAGTTGATATCCAGACTGTTCAAAAGAACTATCTGCATCTTGTGCTGAGAGTGCAATGTGAAATCTAGCGTCACTACCATCAACAACATCATAGTGAGAATTGTATGTAGACGGCATCTCGCTAGCTGTGTTCCACTGACTGTCACTGCATTGTGAATGAACAGACTGTGCCGAGTCATACCCTCCAGTCTTATCATGAGAATGAATCAACTGAATGTGCTCTCTGTAAGCAGTCTGTATTGATTCCTGTGATACATCCTTATAGACTGGAAGGGAGTAGTTAAGAGGGTGTCCTGTAAACACAGTGCTGTGTGTAGAAGCGTGTTCAGTAAACAAAGACTGAGTGGGTTGTATGTGATAATCAACCACTGCTTTACTAAGATATCCTGTCTGTGAGAGTGCACCACTATACAACGTACTTCCTACTGTTGGGCTTGCTATCACACTAGTCAGAGTGTCACTTGTTATGAAGTTGTGACCCACGTGTTCTCTCACTGTCTGTAAAACAGGAATCTGAATGCTTCGATTTCTTTCTTCCTGGTTGTGATGTATCCCATCTGTCTGCCCATCTTCCAGAGATGTAGCTATCTCAATATAGGACTTGTCTGAAACATGATCATTGTCATTTCTGCCAACACACTGTGATGTAATCAGTTTATATTTAGCTACATCTAACTGATGACCATCACTAAGTTGAGGGTCTGCTCCAGTGCTGACATGTATAACATGCTCATCATTCTTTCTGCCTGGAGGTACATCCATTTCTTGAACACAATTCACACAGCGGACAGTCTCGTGCTTTGTGCCTGGAGGTACATCCATTTCTTGAACACAATTCATACAGCGGACAGTCTCGTGCTTTGTGGCTGATGTACTGTTTTGTAGAACATGATACTGAAGACTCCCAGTAAATTCAGCTGGTTGAACTACTTTAACTGTATCTACAGCAGCTGGATGAATAGTCAATGGCTGACTGGAGGCTTCCATTTGTATTCTCACTTCTTGTTGATCATCTTTATTCAAATGAATCAAATTTGCAGACTCCATCTGAGTCTTTACTGCATAATCATTCTTCATCATATTATGTGCATTAGCATCACTAGAAGTTTGAATATTCACATTTTGAATTGTCTTATTACCTATGTTTGGATTTGCATGTTCATAATTTTGCATAGAAATATCACTAACAATCCTATTTGTACACGTTCCAGGTGACCCACTGGAAAGATTGCACGGAGTATCTGAAAGTGGAGAAATCAAGCCACAAGATATATTTTTGTTATTGGAAAGATCAGTGTGTTGATGATGAATGAGACTGTCACTATTGGAAAGATGTGGAAGTGACACGACGCCAGGAGTTGTACATCTTCCACCTAAGTGAATAGGCTGATGCATTCTCAGAGCTCGTTGACTTGCAAAACTTCTGCCACACTTTTGATGGGAACACTTGAAAGGAAGATCATCAGTGTGTGACTTAACATGGTCTCTGTAGTCTCGCTTATGAGTGAACTTCTTCTCACAAAACTTGCACTGAAATGGCATATCCCCAGTATGCATGGATTTCTCGTGGATTTTCAAATTCCATGAATACTGATACCGTCTTTTACACACCAAGCACTCATATGGTTTCTCAGAGCTGTGAGACTTCACATGCTTCTTCATTGTGTTACGGTCAGAGAATTCACGCTGGCAGACCCTACATTTAAAAATGTCTCCATCTGAGGCACCATGCTTCTCGATGCGGTGATTTTTCAGATATTTTCCTGAAGCAAATGGTTCCCCACATTCATCACATTTAAAGCGTTTTTCTCCTGTATGTTTCATTATGTGGATACTCAAATGGTACTCTCGTGAAAATATCTTGCTGCATACAGTACATTTAAATGCATTCTCTCCAGTGTGCAGTCGTCTATGTTCATCAAGGTCATATTTAAAACAGAATTTCTTTTTACATTCCGTACATTCTAGTTTTCGTTTCTCTTTCTTTTTTGTTATCTTCTTCACTTTTTTATCATTCTTGTGGAATTTTTCCATGTGTTGCAGTGTTTTTTTCTCAGTTAGGAAATGTTTATCGCACAGATGACAATTTAAACTTCGATGCTTCTTTGTATGTTTCTTCAAGTTGTCTAATTTACGGAATCGTTTTTTGCAAACACAACATTTGTGTCGTTTCTCATTTTCATGTTTGTTCGCCATGTGCAGTTTGAGAGTGTATGCTTTTTTGAATGTTTTGAAACATTTCTGGCAGGTGAATGGTTTCTCAGTGGAGTGATCCCACTGCTGATGGTTCTTACATTCCCACTTCTGTCGGAAACATTTCTCACACTGGTTACACTTAAACGGTCTTTCTCCGGTGTGAATTCGTTTATGAACCTGAAGATCAGTTGACCGATAAAAAGCCTGGTGACACACATCACACTCAAACTGGCGGCCATATTGGTGTTTATAGACATGGAATTTGAGTTGACCTTTGCGAAGAAATGAATCTCCACAGATATGACATTTGAATGGTTTGAATCCTGCATGAGAACGCATGTGCTCATTAAACTGATACTGTTTCTCGTATGACTTATCACAATATTCACACTTGAAAGCCTTCTCACCTGTATGACTGCACATATGTCGGTGAAGAGAAAGTACATCACGGAATATAGCATTACAGATGTTACAAGTATGTTTCTTCACGTCACCATGGTTTTCACGCTGATTGTGTTCCATTAAGTTTTTCAGTTTGTCAAAACTATGTCCACAGACATTACACTTGTAATGTTTCTCTCCTGTGTGACAAGTCATGTGAGTCCGATAGGAGTTAGACTGATTGAACTGCTTCCCACACACATCACACATGTAGGGTTTGATTCCAGTGTGGATCCTCTGATGCCGTTTAAATGTACTCGAGTCAATAAAACTCTTCCCACATTCACATTTATATGGTCTCTCTCCAGTATGAATCATTTCATGATTCTTTAAGGCTGGTACTGATGACAGTCCTTTTCCACAATATTGACATTCCAAACTTTGATACATCTTCCTGGCATAGCCTCTGTCTGTCTTCCTCACTTGGGGCTTTTCCTTAACAACTTTTACTGCTTCCTGTGCAAGTGATGTGTTGATCAAAGTCTGTAGGTTAACAGCATAGTGAACTGTGGTGGGGATACTATGAGACTCTAGGGCATGGAGTTGAGGTTGGTCAACATATACTGAACACTCCTGAGGAACGTTGTAGTCAGTTTGACTAAAACCTCGACCTACATAAAGCTTTGCATTCTCAGCAGAACTGTCAAAATGAGCAGTCTGTGATGAATATCCTTGTTGGAACTGTAAGCCACATAAAGATAAATTGCTGCTATAGTCTTTAGAAGGAGAAACAGAAGTGTACTGGTTTTCCAAGCGAGTAGGGTGATCTGATGAGAGTGTGAAATATTTATCAAAAGACATGTACCCACCATCTTGAGTACTAACTGGCAACTGTTCACAATTACTTATAATCTTGCCTTGGCTGGTCATATCTGAATGACCATTATATGAACTATATGACTGGCTTGTGGGTATTCTCTCACCTCGTAACAGCTGTGATTCTACAGTGTCTTTTTCTCCATTACTCGATAAATGTAATTGCATAATTATTTTCATATCATCGGTCATCTGTGATTCCTTACTGGTTCTATCATATTCTGATGTAAGTGACTGGACAGGAACTGAGTAAGTGTTATCTTGATTATGTATGACATGTGACTGCCCTGCATTGTTATTTGTATCACTTGGCACCTGATCTTGACTGAACTGAACCTGGTGGTAACATGTTTCATGTGCAGCTGCTTCTTGTGCTTTAGAAACATTGTAATCTGAACTGTCCATCTTATTGTGGTCTTGAACATTATCTACTGCTTGTGGAATACTAGTTACCATTTCATGCTGTACATTGGTTTCTTTTGCTTGTTTCTCCAACTGAACATCCTTTTCACAAACCTGTATAATTGGTGCTTCTTGTGTATTTCTTTGTTCATGGTTGTCTGTACTTCTTTCATAGTTTGGTTCACTTACAGAGCTTTCAGATCTATCATGGCCCAGAACAAGAATGCCTGACACTTGTGCATCAATTGCAGTTTGATTTTTATACTTTGTATCCATATCTCGAGAATTTATAGAATTCAACAAAGCACTGGAGAGTAACTGGAATGAACTTGGTTCAACAGCATGTAAATCTTGTATGGAAACAGTGGGTATGCTATGAGCTATTGTAATCAATGGAAACTGTTCTGTTGATACCCTAACACCTTCTGGTGCTGTTAGAAAGCTGTGTTCTGAATGTTCAGCAACAGAATGTGAGTGTTCTTCTGATACACTGTCTGATCCTCTAAGAATCACACAAGCATCATTCACACAAACAGCTGTGTGTTCTGTTACCATGTCGACATTATCAGATTCTTTAACATCACTACAAGCAGCTTGTGTCTGACAGGAATTAGCATGTTCCATTGATATCCTCTCAACATTAGCAGCTTGTGTCTGACTGGAATTAGCATGTTCCATTGATATCCTCTCAACATTAGCAGCTTGTGTCTGACTGGAATTGCCATGTTCCACTGATATCCCCTCTACATTAGCAGCTTGTGTCTGACTGGAATTAGCATGTTCCACTGATATCCTCTCTACATTAGCATGTTCCATTGATATCCTCTCTACATTAGCAGCTTGTGTCTGACTGGAATTAGCATGTTCCATTGATATCCTCTCTACATTAGCAGCTTGTGTCTGACAGGAATTAGCATGTTCCATTGATATCCCCTCTACATTAGCAGGTTGTGTCTGACTGGAATTAGCATGTTCCATTGATATCCTCTCTACATTAGCAGCTTGTGTCTGACTGGAATTAGCATGTTCCACTGATATCCTCTCAACATTAGCAGCTTGTGTCTGACTGGAATTACCATGTTCCACTGATATCCTCTCAACATTAGCAGCTTGTGTCCGACTGGAATTAGCATGTTCCATTGATATCCTCTCTACATTAGCTGGTTCTTTAAGAATACCATGCTCAGCATGTACATCATCAATTTGTTCTGTTACCATGGCAACATCATCAGGTCCTGGGAGCACACCACAAGCACTAACTACTTGACCAGACTTTACATGTTCTGTTACCAAGACAACATTGCTAGGTCGGCGGAGTATACCTCGATTAGGATACTCGTGAAGAGCATCTGTTTGTTTCATTACTTCCGGAACATCATTAGGTTCTGTGAGCACTTCACAAGCTGGATGTTCATGACTAGCACCTGTCTGAAAACGTGAGTCCATTGCTGAGTTCAAACCACTGAAAACTGGTTGTAAAGCTTCTGATGGCAAGCTATTGTGTTGCAACTCCACAGAGACAGCATCAGACAAGACGCTTGCCCTAACTAGGTTCTCAATACCTGACACCTTTCCTTGAGAAGGTACTGATGATGCACTAGGTGATTCTGACCCAGCACTTTCCAAACAGTTCTGGACTTTGAATCCACCATCATTTACAAGCTCCATCTGATTAGCATTACATTCTTTCACTTGGCTCAGTTTTTTAACAATGATAACGTTCTCAGTTGAATCACCCTTGTTTTGAATTATAGATCTTTTAATGTTGTTGGTCACATCCTTATTATTGTAAATGGATTTGATTCTAGATTGCTTAATGGCTGAATGATCTTTGTTCTGAATGGATATGTTGCCAGTCTTGCTTTGGTTGGTTGGTGAGTTTGACAGTTTATCAGAAGATTGACCATCACTGCTGGAAGACTCAGTTGAAGACAAATCATCAAAGGGTTCAGTTCTTATTTCACTAGATGTTTCATCACTGGAGCAAGCACATTTTGGGGGCTTTACTTTTAACATTTTAGATACTCTGGAAACTTTTGTTTTGTTTGGATTTTTCACCTGCTTCTTTTTTCTTTTGACTGGCTTATGTACTGCTTCAGCACCATCTGAATCCGAAGAGTCAGAATTGTCAGCATTTTGTATCTTATCAACATGTTCAAACCTTGTGTGATGTACAAACTCATCAGTATTGTGAAATGTCTTTAAACACACACTACAATTAGCTGCTCCATTCTTCATGTGCATCTTCACATGAACTTTTAAAGTGTTCATCGCTGCGAATGTTTTGTTACATATATCACACTTATAAATACGCTTTCCAAAATGCCTTCTCCGGTGCTCACGCAGATCCTTCCATGAGTAGAAACTCTTGCCACAAGCTTTACAACCATATGGTTTAATACCTGTATGAATTCTCTCGTGCACCATCAACTGAGCCTTTTGACTGAAACCTTCACCACACGTCGGACATTTATGAGGAGTAAATTTGCCAGACACATGGCGACTCATGTGAACACGGAGATCGCCTTTCCGTACAAACCTTTCATTGCAGTGAGGACAGTCGTATGGTTTAATTCCAGCATGCATTCGTAGATGCTCCATTAACCCATATTGCTTCTCCCACTTTGCACCGCAGATATGACAAGTGTATGCACGTTCTCCAGTATGTGAACACATATGTCGCTTTAGAGTTGTCTCATCTTGGACCTGAACACTGCACTTTGGACACTTGTAGGTTTGAGTATTTCCATGCTGTTCTACTTTACAGTGGTCTACAAGCTGTTGTAGTTTGTCAAATCCAAACCCACACACTTCACATGTGTATTTTTTACTTCCTGTGTGTGTACGTTTATGTGCTTCCAAAGAAGTTGACTGATTAAAAGCTCGCCCACAAATGTCGCAGATGTAAGGTTTCTCACCAGTGTGAATTCTCTGGTGCCGGCGGAATACGCTACAATCACTGAAACTTTTCCCACAGTCCTCACACTGGTATGGCTTCTCTCCTGCAAAAATAAACACTAATTCATTTAGCTATTTCACCCATTGAAATGAGAAAAAATAAACACTAATTCTTTTAGCTATTATACCCATTGTAATGAGAAAAAATAAACTCTAATTCATTTAGCTATTTTGCCCATTGTTATGAGAAAAAATAAACTAATTCATTTCGCTATTTCACACATTGAAATGAGAAAAAATAAACACTAATTCATTTAGCTATTACACCCATTGTAATGAGAAAAAAATAAACACTATTTCATTTAGATATTACACACACTGTTATGAGAAAAAAATAAACACTAATTCATTTAGATATTACACCCACTGTTATGAGAAAAAAATAAACACTAATTCATTTAGCTATTTCACCCACTGTTATGATAAAACAATAAACACTATTTCATTTAGATATTACACCCATTGTTATGAGAAAAACTAAACACTAATTCATTTAGCTATTACACCCATTGTTATAAGAAAAAACTAAACACTAAATTCATTTAGCTATTTTGCCCATTGTTATGAGAAAAAAATAAACACGAATTCATTTAGCTATTTCGCCCATTGTTATGAGAAAAAATAAACACTAATTCATTTAGCTATTTCGACCATTGTTATGAGAAAAATCATCCCCTTTTTTTTAACAAACTCACTCAAATAAGAGATAATTCCTAACATCTGTGCAAGAATATACTAGGTGTAATAGTCATGAATGATGTAAACGGTCGAAATAATTTGTTGCTAGTTGCCAATGGTAACCACATTTTAGAAATAACCTACAAAGAATAGTTTTATTACAAGTTATACCTCCTCAGTAAAAAAGCGGTATGTATTTATACCTCTTGTGGCAGATTGCCATTACGTGTTCATACCATTACCTGCCCTTCCTATTACGTGATTTCGAGCATCAGAGCATCAGGAGGTACTATACCTCCATTTCTATGTGATGTGGAACACTGGTTTATGTAACTGAGGGTGCACATGTAATACATTACAATTCAAATATTTGTAGAAAGACTGCCACCTTGTGAACTATGAGACGACCACTGTAATCACCAATGACTCCTAATTTTAAACCAATGGCCCTTAAATCTCTTAGACATTATTTCAATTCTTGTTTTTAAGGCAATACAATCTGCTTCTATAGTGATCTACTAAAGATATAATCTCACCAG
This sequence comes from Symmetromphalus regularis, assembly GCA_032355785.1. NCBI lineage: Eukaryota > Metazoa > Mollusca > Gastropoda > Neomphalida > Neomphalidae > Symmetromphalus > Symmetromphalus regularis. The sequence goes on along the minus strand of JAULBS010117013.1, from coordinate 3,205 downwards.
TGTGGGTTCTCAAGTGTGTGCGAAGTGCTTCCCTCGATGACAGACCCTTTTTGCAGTATGGACACTCGTTGATCTTCAGACCCTTCTTATTGAACTTCTTCTTCATCAGTGCAATGATTGTGTTAGAGGTCATCTCCATGCCTCCGACCTCCTCAGATGAAATAATACCATCAGGTGGAAGTGTTGGAGTAGGTTTTGGAATTGCTAGAACTGGTTCTGAGACAGAATGTTGAACTTCCTTCTTCTTTGCTGGTTTAGACTTAGCAGCTCTCTTCTTCTTTTCAATGAAATGTTCTGAGACTTGAGGTGCACTGTACTGCATTTCAGCTGGAAGATTAGCGGTTGAAGAGTTCAGAAAGAGAACCATTGAATTTGCAGAGTAAGTAGTCGGCTTCATCAGAATTATTGGATTGCTTGAGCTGTGTTGATTTCCAAATACCATCCCTGCTTCCACCTGCTGCATTGTGGTTAGCGGAACCAAAGAGCTGTGAAGACTTGTGTGAGGATGCATATCGATTGTCTGCCCTTCCAGTCCTGAGCTCTCTAACAAATGAGGATGAGAAACCAGCCTACTGTCATGATTTGTCTGTCTTTGAATGGCAGTTGCATGAGTTGTGTGCTCGTTTATCAATCCATCAGTGGTGAGGTTATGAATGACACCTTCATGATCCTCGATGATGCCTTCGTGAGTTGGTTGTCCTGCTATTAAAGATGATTCAAGCACCGGACCGAGTTGAGATAACTGGGCACACTGCTGTTGACTCAACATGTAGCTAGGAGCATCAGAATAGGATCCTTGCAGAATAGTTGCTGTTGCCAGTGCTAACACATCAGGTCTCTCTCCAGACAGGCCACTTACAGATGGGATGGCGCCATCAGCTAGGTGTACAGACACTGGTACAGCCTGGTTTTCTAGCTCAGCACTTACCTGATAGAATGTTGGAATTGTCATGTCCGGATCATAGGAAATGTTTACACTTTCACTGCTTATGTACTCAGCTCCATTCTCCATTGTTAAATATATCAAATATTAATATTATTGAGACTGTATTGGAGGAAAGTTTTACATTCTTGATGCTTATATGTTCTGGTCTGTTGTCCACTGCAAAGTATTAAAGTCTGTATTAAAGTTTCTAACAGAATGTTGGGAGTATGATGGGTGTATCATAGGAAATGTTTACACTGTCACTGCTCGTGTATTCTCATCTATTCTCCACCCTTGACGACGTGAAGTATTAGTTCGTAACAGAATACTGGTATCATCACATCTAGATTGATGTAAATATAAGTTTCCTATTTATGTGTTCTGGTTTATTTTTCATTGTCCTTCATGTGTAGATGTATTTAAATGAAAGAAATGAAACAAAATGAAAGAAATGCCATGGTTGTCATAGGAAATATGAACAATGCATTCTGGTCTGATTTTTTGGCATTTGTAGCTCTATTAAAATATTCTGACCTAATACAATTTTAGAACTATTATATTAAACATGCTTGGAATGTCTTCTGACGGGTGCACAACTTATATGTTCAGGACTGCTTTCCATTGTTGGTCTTAATACACTGACCCAAATGAATGTTGGATTGTTATAGAATCATGGGAAATACACAACCTTGCTGTTTGTACATTCAGCTCTTCCCTCTGTTCTCAAAGTTCTCATACTCATCTTTAGGAGATATAGTACATTGCCAACTGATGCTTACATGTATAATTAAAGTGATCCAGTTTTATAAATAGTTTCAGGTAAAATTAATAAATCTGGATACCTTAATGTTTAGTAACATTAAAATTTTCATTTAGTCATCCTTTTGTTTTGCTGGTGTTATTGCAAAGTTACTAATCAATTGTATTTGTGTCACAATGTTTATATGTATATACTTATACAGTTCTTGGTTAGTGAGGATTCCTGCACAGAGGATCATTGGTTCAAATCCCATCAACAAAGTTACTGGTTACATTTTTAGCTCAGTATTTGCTGTTATGGAGTGAAAAAAGGTTTCTCAACATCATGTTAAAATGTTGAACAGTAAGTTATGTGTGTGAATAAATCTATCATTTTAAAATTTTGAACAGTAAGTTATGTGTGTGAATAAATCTATCATGTTAAAATGTTGAACAGTAAGTTATGTGTGTGAATAAATCTATCATTTTAAAATGTTGAACAGTAAGTTGTGTGTGAATAAATCTATCATGTTAAAATGTTGAACAGTAAGTTATGTGTGTGAATAAATCTATCATGTTGTAAACATCCAACATCCACAACCTCTAAATACTGTTTGTGTTGGTCCGCCATGTTTAATATCATAGTATACAAGTTGTCTTTCCTTGAGCACACTGCAAAAGTTTCTCAAAGACATAAAATTGTCCAGTTGTTTGCAGAAGAGTGACTTGGCGACATCTGAGTGAAGCATGTTGATTAAACTGTAATAATTGTAGCTGGGCAGTCAGTATTGTAATCTCACTACAAACAGCATTCTCAGTCAGTATTGTAATCTCAATACAAACAGCGTTCTCAGTCAGTACTGTAATCTCGCTTCAAACAGCGTTCTCAGTCTGTATTGTAATCTCACTACAAACAGCGTTCTCAGTCTGTATTGTAATCTCACTACAAACAGCGTTCTCTGTCAGTATTGTAATCTCACTACAAACAGCGTTCTCAGTCAGTATTGTAATCTCACTACAAACAGCATTCTCAGTCAGTACTGTAATCTCGCTTCAAACAGCATTCTCAGATTAAGACATTCAAGATATTAAAACTGAAAGAAAAAAATATAATAAAAGAAACAAATATATTAGCTTCATTTTAAGAACAAAACTGTACATCTATATGGGTTAATCGATACACACGACAATAACAAAAAGTGAATATCAATTTACATGACATAATTAAACATTTCATACAGCAAGAATTATAGTGAACTACAGAGCTACATGTAAGAATAATGATCATAATTAAACATTTCATACAGCAAGAACTATAGTGAACTACGGAGCTAAGAATAATGACCATAATTAAACATTTCATACAGCAAGAACTATAGTGAACTACGGAGCTAAGAATAATGATCATAATTAAACATTTCATACAGCAAGAACTATAGTGAACTACGGAGCTAAGAATAATGATCATAATTAAACATTTCATACAGCAAGAACTATAGTGAACTACGGAGCTAAGAATAATGATCATAATTAAACATTTCA
>JAULBS010117002.1:0-14530 GCA_032355785.1 Symmetromphalus regularis | reverse complement strand
ATGCAATGTTGAACTTGGCAACGTAGCCTAATTCTCGGTCGTGGTGTTATTGTATTAATTGTTTTATCGATGGAACTTTATTTCGTCACTGTCAAGTGACTTCTTTCACGTTCCTGTGTTACGGATTCGTTAATAAATTACTAATCGTTATTCACTTGCATTACTTTGATTAATTAACATGTCGACAAGGTAAATTTGTTGTAGAAGCATCTCTCTCAGTATATATGGCTTTTTATGCCTTTGGCTCGTGGTAAAAGAACACACAGAGGGTGCATAAAAAGCCGTATACCCCTCGTGATGCTTCTACAACTTATAGTGCGTTCTAGAGGCGTCGTTAAATAAAACAAACTTTACTGGTCTAGACTAAAAATGGCATATATACACGAGGCCTTCTCTAATCTACATACAAATATTATGCATGCAACAACATCACTATCCAGTCTTCAAAATAGTTTTTTATTTTAATCTAAGCTACCTGAAAAATATGCAACTACTAATTACTAATATGTACTAATTTTGACTACAAACCAACCTGTTTACCTGTAATTATAACACATATAAGAAGTTCATTATTTGCAACTTATACTTTTTTTATTTTAGTGTTATATACATGTTGACTCGGCAGACCATAAAATCTTTGTGATTCATGGGTTTGTGTTATGCATGTCATACATCACCATATTCACTCTCATTATACATTGTGTTCTGGGCATACATTGTCTGGGTGGAATATAATTTCATGTTGAAGCCTTTTCATTTTCTTTGGGCTATTGTCTGTTCCAACCAGTGGTCCACAACTGGTTCATAAAAGGCCATGATATGTGCTGTCCTGTCTGTGGGACAGTGCATATAAAAGAGCCCTTGATGCTTATCAGAAAGAGTAGCCTATGTGGTGGCAGTTGATTTCCTCTAAAACTATGTCAGAATGACCATATGATTGACGTACAATAGCCGATGATAAGATAAAAATCAATGTGCTATAGAGGCATTGTTAAATAAAACTAATTTTACTTTTTCATTTTCATGCAGCAGGCAGCTAAATAGTCATTTAGGTGCACAATTTCTAAGTGGTACACCCGTCAATTGAAATTACGGGTGCGATCACACCCATGCACCTTAAAAGCTAAGGTCTGCCATTGGCAATGGCAGAAATTAAGAAATATTTGCACTCATCTGGGGGGTAAACAACCTAGAAGAGTTAATAGTCCTCACAGAAAACTCTCATATATCCTCCAATTATTTCAAAATTTCTTTTCTCAATATATATCTATTTTTAAAAATATATTTTGCAGTAAACATTGCCACTTCATCACTTGTGCATCTTCTATATTAAGCTGAACTGCTCTTTACCAAGTGTTTCAAAGAAATATAAATTAAAGTAATACACAGATTATGTAATTATATTTTTTACTTGGCCTAATGCACATCAATTTCATATTGTGTATTGTCAGGGATTTATCCATATTTTTGCAGTTTGTGCTATTTGCCATTCCAACCAGTGGTCCACAACTGATTCATCAAAGGCTGTGGTACAAGCTGTCCTGTCAGTGGGAAAATGCATATAAAAGACCCCTTGCTGCTTATCAGAAAGTGTAGCCTATGTGGCAGCAGTGGGTTTCCTCTAAATGCTTATGTCAGAATGACCATATGATTAACGTCCAATAGCTGATGATAAGATAAAAATATCAGTGTGCTCTAGAGGCGTTGTCAAATAAAACTTTTAATTATTCTGTCTTTATATGGTACCAAACATTGGCCCCTTCCCAAAGGCAAAAGGCACTGAAAATTCCCAATTTCTGGACTATAAATTCCCAAATTGGTTAATATTACAGTAATACAAATTCAGTGCTGTGAAAATAACTTACCAATTTTAACTTAAATCGCTCAAATTTTCCAAATCCCTTTTGAAAAATCCTGAATACTAGTATATCCCTGATTGTGTTGCCTTTCAGACCAGTGTGTGTGGAAGGACAAGGAAAGTGCACCAGCCCTTATACCTGCACGTGTGAAGCATCGTGGATTGGAATTGACTGTAGCATTTCATTGCCTCTAGTTCTCAGTCTGACTATAATTAGTTTCATCATCTCTGCAATCGGTTTATTTTTTCTCTCCCGTTTCATTCTTAAAAGGTAAGTTACCTATTTAAAATTAAGTAACAATACACAGGTGATTCATTAAGTAATTATAATTGTTAAATAGGAATCAAGTAAGAATTAAAGGTAAAAAATAATAAGCAAATGAAAAGATTAGTTACCTGTTTAAAATTAAGGTAATTTATGAAGTAACTATAATTGTCATTTTATATGATGAATATATAATTATGTAAAGTAAATAGGAATTAAGTAGGAATTAAAGGTAAAATAAGCCCCAAAAAATTAAGTTACTATATATAGGTATTTTATATGATGAATACATATGTAAAGGAAATAAGAATCAAGTGGGAATTAAAGGTAAAATAATATGTAATAAAAAGGTAAGTTACCTATTTAAAATTAAGTAACTGCACAGGTATTTATGGTATCAGGATAATATCCCCCCGGACAATATCCCCCCGGACAATATCCACCCCAGACAATATCCCCTAAACAATATCCCCCTAGGACAATAAACCCCAAGCAAAATCCCCCCATAATAATAATCTAAATTATATAATCATATAAAATAAAGTTTGTTTATTTACGAAATTAATGTCTATGTTACAATAGCTCACCATAATAATAATAATAATATTGTGGAATCTATGGTATCTATATAAATTACATGTATATAATCATAAACATTAAAGTTTGTTTATTTAGGAGATTAATGTTTGTATTACAACATATAATGTATTACTTTAAGTTATGTTACAAGTAAATAATTTAATTACCTCACAAATGTTTTGATAAGTACTAGTTGTGACAATTAATTATTCCACAGATTCAATAATTCCAATTCACGACATAATTTTGATGATCAACAAAGTATTAATACTTTGAGTCCTTTTGCAAGTAAATGGTCACAGCATTTCAGGCATGGTGGAAGCAAGTCAACATGGTGGGGTGGCTAACAAATCTATTTGGGGGGGGTATTTAGAAGTTATTTATTTGCATACATATATAATAATAATTAACATAATATAATGTGCACATTGTGGGGAATGGTGAACAGAATCAATAGTAAACAATACATGCATAATAACAATATATACAATACAATAGTGAAAAGCTCATGTAACAATAATATCTAGGCACGAAGCAGTGAGTTTAAAGTGGATACAAGGATATGCTTGATGCAGAATTACTGGGGGGGGGGGGAGGTGCTAGATTCCAATTTTTATATACAACATGGGTAGGCCGTCTATTTCATAGCAGCTAATCACATGTGATAGGTAATGGTTAATTTTCATGTCCTTCCCTTTGTAAAATATAAAAAACAAAAATATGATAAAAGGAGGGGTTCGGGAACCTGGATCCCTGGATCCGCAACTGTATCTTTATATAAATTACAACAATAATCATATATATTTCATGTATTTACACTTATATTTTATACTTATATTATTATTATGGGGGGATTTTGTGCGGGTGGATATTGTCCTAGGGGGGATATTGTTGGGGGATATTGTCCGGGGGGATATTGTCTGTGGGGATATTGTCTTAGAACCGTAATTTTATATGATGAACACATTTATAAAGGAAATAGGGATCAAGTTGGAATTAAAGGTAAAATAATCAAAAATAAGATTAGTTACCTATTTAAAATTAAGTAACTATACACAGGCCATTTTTTATGATGAATACATACGTAAAAGAAATAGGAATTAAGTTGGAATTAAGGGTAAAATAAGCAAAACAAAGGTTAGTTACATAATATTTAAAATTAAGTAACTATACACAGGCCATTTTATATGATGAATACATATGTAAAGGAAGTAGGAATCAAGTTGGAATTAAGGGTAAAATAAGCAAAACAAAGGTTAGTTACATAATATTTAAAATTAAGTAACTATACACAGGTAATTTATTAAGTAACGATACACAGGCCATTTTATATGATGAATACATATGTAAAGGAAGTAGGAATCAAGTTGGAATTACGGGTAAACTAAGCAAAAAAAGGTTAGTTACATAATATTTAAAATTAAGTAACTATACACAGGTAATTTTATGACGAATACATATATAAAGGAAAATGAAATTGAGTAATCACGCAAAAAATGGATAGAAATATTCGAACAGGATAACCAATACACTGACATGTCATGCGACAATTAGTTTAAAAAAAAAAATCTTTAAATATTGTTACTTAAAGTGATGTTTTGTGGGTTTTTTCTGTACAGACAAGCCAATAAAGTTGCATTGCAGAATTTGGATTGGCTGGTTCATTGGGAGGATGTTGATGAAACTGGATGTGGAATCAGTTATGCATCGAGCATAAAAAATGCAACTGAGTTTGTCAACATCGATACTGTGACTTGGCAGCATCATACATGTTTTGTGCAGGTATATAAAATCGGATGCAATTAAACAGACCTGCCTACCTTTCCTGTTTCTCCATAATATTTTCAGACAGAAACCCCAAACTACGGCATTCCGGCAATACAGTCAAACTTTCCACTGGCTGGCTGAGTCACCTAGATTTTTATTTTTATGTTTTTTATCGCATAAGTTGTCGGAGTTCGATTGCACTGATAGTATTTGCATAACTTCCTGAGTGAAGCTCTAAAGACACTGGACATGCGTAGTGTCAAGTTTTTTGCGTTTCCACTTCTCGTACAAACATTTCACGCCAAAGCTAAAATGGTGTGGTGAGTAAAAGAACGAGTGAAGTGCTGAGACTAGATTAAAAGAAGCCAAGAATTCTGCAAAAGTTACTGGCCGATTATACCACCAACTGGCCAGTGCTGAAACCGTCTATTGAGGGTGCAACCTTTTGCTACTGTTCCACTAGCCAACTTGACTTAAGCATCGGACATGGCAGGCAATTCATTTGTCACGTGTAACGTATTACTGACAGAACCCTTAGATTTCTGGAGAAATAATATTTATTGGCCATAGATTCCTGAAAGAGTTTTTTATGGGTAGGCAGGTCTGAATTACATAAAGTTATTGTTCTTTTTAAAATTGAATAGTAGTTTAAACCTTCTCTGTCCCTCCCCAGCACAAAAATAAACATCGGCTATTGGGGGTCGTCTTTTTCTTTAAGACTGAAAACTTAATTTAAAAGCTTCTAAATCTATAATAAAGAAGAGTTTTGGTGGGGTGGGTGGGTTATGAGGTTGGTTAAAGTGTTTTTGTGTGGTAGGGCGGTGGGGTTGGGGTAAGGCAATTTTTTAATTGTATAGGGTTGTCTAATAATAGCATTAATCAGATTTGTAGGACTGGTATGTAAACACAAGTTTGTATTCAACAAGGGATTTATCAAGGATTTGGTAAAGTTTTTTTATTTAACGACGCCTCTAGAGTACATGTACATTGATTTTTATCTTATCGGCTATTGGATGCCAGTCATATATGGTCATTCTGACATATTTAATAGAAACCTGCTTCCACCATATAGGCTACTCTTTCTGATAAACAGCAAGGGGACTTTTATATGCACATACCACGGTCTTTGATGAACCAGTTGTGGACCACTGGTTGGAATGGAAAATAGCCCAAACAGCAAATGGGTCCACTGAGAAGGATTGATCCAACAACCGACCACTTGACAGGGTGACACACTATCATTTGAGCTTCATCCCGCTCCAGGGTCCTATGGATGAAGAGATTGGAAAAATCAGTGTCATTTTAGTCATAACTGGGAAGTTTTTTTCACACCAATGAATTTATATAACTAATATTATATTTATTAACTATTTTGGGAATTTATAGTCCAGAAATGGGGAATTTTCAGTGCCATTTGCCTTTGGGAAGGTGCCAATGTTATGTACCGTATAAAAACTGGATAAATCTCTGACATTAGTTCATCAACAAACCATATAAAACATATTTATTTTATGGTCGGTCATCAGATCAATCCTTCTCAGTAGACCGATTTGCAGTTTGGGCTATTTTCCATTCCAACCAGTGGTCCACAACTGGTTCATCAAGGCTGTTGTACATGCTGTCCCATCTGTGGGAAAGCGCATATAAAAGAGCCTTCCTGCTTATCAGAAAGAGTAGCCTATATGGTGGCAGTCGGGTTCCTCTAAAATAAATATGTCAGAATGACCATATGTTTGATGTTCAATAGCCGATGATAAGATAAAAATCAATGTGTTTTTGAGGCATCATTAAATAAAACAAACTTTACTTTATTTATTTTATGTTTGTGCTTTTCACTTGTTTTTAGGTGTGTTTTTTTTTTGTTTTGTTTTTAGAAATTTGACATAGCAACACTGGACATTCAGAAACGAAAGATACGACAGGAGATAGTAGACATGCAGAGTGTGAAGCATGGTAATATTATCATGTTTATTGGTGCTTGTATGCAGGCACCAAATGTTTCGCTACTTCTTGAACTGTGTTCAAAGGTGGGTTTTAATTTTCACTTTTATTATTTAATTAAGCGCAGGACATAGCTCACGAGGTGGTGTCTCTAAGATGCAGTGGTCACCCAATCAGTCCCCATTAGGCCACAGTTTTTTTATTAAATGTTTCACAGATTTTTTTGGTCCAATTTTGTTGAAGGAGGTGGGAAAACGTTTTTTTTTTATAACTTTCCAAGCCCAATTTGCCATCGTAGGAGGAGGAAATAATATGCATAATACTAATACATCTCACATTTATAACAAAGTACAATGCCATTTTGGTATGGTAACGTTGAACTCTTGTCCTAAGCCTGAACTCTCGCACATTGCGAGATTATTTTAAAATGGCAACCGGAGGCCGACTCCGATCAACTTTTAGATGCATATATGTCACAAACTACCACATTTCTAATCAAAATCGTCAATTTTACTCACACAGAAAACATTGGAAAGATTGTAAGGATTTTTTATTTTTGGTTGGGAATGAAAATGTGAGTATCGGTGGAGATAAAAAAAATATAGAAAGACTTTAAATTTTATTTTTCTTGCGGGACTTTTGTAAACATGTCGGCGGATCTGTGAAACTAATAAAAAAAACTATGGCCTTAGTGGAAACATTTGGACTACTTTTAGTTCTAACCAAGGCTGTAGTATGTGTTGACCTGTGTGCAAAACTGAATATAAGCGATACTTCTTGCCAGTCAGAAAAAGTTGCCTATATGGCATTAGCGTGTTTTATCTGAAGACCATGCACCTCAAACACCATGTATCTGACATCTAATAGCTGCTGGGGTATCATTAAATAACCAGTCCTTTTTTAATCATTATTTAAACTGATAGGGTAGGTTCTTGCTGTTTTGAAATTTGCTAAATACTTTTAAAGGGCCGTAAAAGCTTTGTGATTCAAAGGTTTGTGTTATTCATGTCATGCATCACCATATTCACTCTCAATATACATTGTGTTCTGGGCATACGTTGTCGGGGTGGAATATAATTTCATGTTGAAGCCGTATCATTTTCTTTGGGCTATTTTCCATTCCAACCAGTGGTCCACAACTGGTTCATAAAATGCCATGATATGTGCTGTCCTGTCTGTGGGACAGTGCATATAAAAGACGCCTTGTTGCTTATTGGAAAGAGTGTCGTATGTGGCGGCAGTTGATTTCCTCTAAAACTATGTCAGAATGACCATATGATTGACGTACAAATTGTGTTCCAATTACTGTATATCTTCGCCTGTAAGTCGACCCTGCCTATAATTCGACCCCCCTTTCTCAGGTAATAAAATTGGCGATTTTTTCTTTGACCCATTTATAAGTCGACCTAATTTCTGTGGAAAAAGTTGTTTGTGAAATTATAAAACTTTTGACAGCACATTATTCTTATAATGAGGTCGTTTACCAAAGATCGTTTCACAAATTCCCACCATAATTATGTTGCATATGGTATTTCCTCCATATGTGTTTGAGCATCCTCAGTATTTTGTTGTGTTTTAAAATATAGTAGAAAGATCTATTGTTTTATTAATGTTAAGTTTATGTAACAATAATAACACAGTATGTTTTTCATATATACATTTTTGAAAACAGTAGTATGCCAACCCAAGATTGTTTAACAATGTTCTTTCATTTCTTTGATGTGTAATGCTGTTTTGTTAACAACTCTCCTATTGGCAAAGTTCAAAGCCTGTAGTTAGCTGTGTGTCAGGTCTAAATTAAAACAATGTATTCTTACATCGATGTGACCCTTTGGTGAACTGCAATCCGCAGGTGTTAGAAGTAAACTTTTACAGGGTCATAGCTAACTTAGTGCCCCCTCTAAAATTTTGATCAGGACTGATTGGCATTGTAACGACAACCACAAATGAAACAACCCACATGGGTTAATGAACTATTTTACGCCCCTGAATTGTCAATCTTATTACGATGTGACATTTTTCCAACAACCAGTGAGAAAAAGTTTGTAGTCAGCATTGTCGGCTTTGATCACAGCAAGATTCACGTGCAATTCATGCTGAAACTGACATTTCCTTGTTTGCCGTTTTAACTTGGCAAACAAAAGAAACGCAGCCAACAGTAAATTGAAAATAAACTATAAAATAATAAGATAATAAGTAGAACAATGTGTTATTTTATTTCATCCCAACCAAACAGGACTGATAGCTTATTATGACAGGCTGTTTTTAAATTTTTCTTATCACAAGGTTGGATTTTGGTTTTATAACAATAGCACTAGCAGCAAAAATCGTGAAATTTTAGTGATGGGCTTATTCGCAGATATGGGCCTAATTCTTTAAATGTCTTAAAATAGGGGTGGGCTTATTCGCAGGAATGGGCTCATTCCCGGTCAAATATGGAACCGGTAGTAGTACCACAGTGAGTGTTAAGCTACTTTATTCCATTATTATGATTTTAAATGAAACGAAACAAACCTTTGTTAGACTTGCTAAACGTCATTTATCACAATACAAAAATCATATATATATTTTTATTAAAAAAAATTTTTTTTACTCTCTTATAAGTTGACCCCTCCCTCCCCCCCCCTGCTATTCACAGAAAACTTTGGTGTAAAAAAAATTGACTTATAGGCGAAGATATACGGTAGTTGAAATAATAGATGATTGATTGGTGAAGTTAAATAACCAATTAATGGATTAGCATTCTTTATAATTTAACATAAACTACTATGCACAGAGTTGGCATCTTCCAATTGGTTTCCATATGAAACTGGCATTTGTCAGCAGATTGTTGATTGCAAATTACGCTAAGAGACTGGGATAGAAACTAAGAATATAATTTTTATATAAAAAAATCTTTACTACAATTCTGGGCTGTTTTCAGTAGCATAAACTTTAGGGATGCAGCTCAGATGGTAGTGTGTTCGCCTGTGAAGCTGTCTGTTGTCAGATCGATTCTTCCCAGTGGACCTATTTGCAGTTTGGGCTATTTTCCATTTCAACCAGAGGTTCATCAAAGGCTGTGGTATGTGCTGTCCTGTCTATGGGACAGTGCATATAAAAGACCCCTTGGTACTTATCAGAAAGTGTAGCCTATGTCGTGGCAGCAGTTTTCATTAAATAAAACAACTACTACTACTACCACAAACTTTAATAAAAGAAAAATATCATAAAAGGTTAATTTAATTTTTTTTTTATTCTACCTCTCTATTTATCAAATAGTACTGGTTTGACAATTTTGCAGAAAGTGCCATTTTCATGAAATATAGATTTATAAAACTAAATTTATTACAGATGAAATTTGCTGCATCCTTCAGAGTAAAATAAAAACATTGCACATTTCTTCTTTTCATTTTATATATGTTAGGGAAGCCTACAAGACGTCCTTTGCAATGAATCAATAAAATTGAGCTGGGAGTTCCGATTTTCCATTCTGAAGGATATTTGTCGGGGTATGGCTTTTCTTCACAGCTCCGTTATTTCGACACATGGTCGTCTCAAATCCAGCAACTGTGTCATTGATAACAGATGGGTTTGTAAAATATCAGGTTAGTGATGTTTGTGAAAATTTTATTCTATATATTCCCTATTTAATACCCTCTTCCTAATTAATGCCCCAGGCCATATTGCAAAATAAAAATGACTTACCCCAGCAAAAATCCATGATTGTGCTGTAGTATCCAAAGTATGTAATGAATGCACACATTTATTTTAGTAATTTGTATTGCACAAAATATTTAAATAGGGTTTCCACTTTCATTAAAAACCTGGGAAAGTTTTGAAATTTGCTAAATACTTTTTAAAACTTGTGAAAGGTTTTGAAATTTTGGTTAAAACTGAAAAATCATGGAAAGGTTTTTAAATTTGCACATCGTTCGAGATTTGTTTGATCCTGGTTTATCAGAGTGTGATTGATCATTTCTTGTGATGTGTTATGTCTCTGAAAACCATGTTTTTCACCATTGAAAGTCTGTAACTTTTTCCTCCCTAAATAGTTTAAACCCTTTTTTTATATGCAGATAGAACATTCAGTTTTTACAGATTTCAAATTTAGCTCATGGCAGTGTGATACATCTGTACATTTTTACAGATTTGTGTGTAAAAATGTCATTAAATGTTTTGAAAAGTCATGGAAAATTTTAGAAATTTGATTCTTCGAAGTCTGAAAGAACCCTGTCTAACAGTAAAAACACGATTTCAAACTATCGTGATGATTTCAAACTATAGTGACGATTTCAAACTATCGTGAACTCTGTAATTTCCAAACAGAAAGTTAACTGTGTACTTACAATGTCACTGACGATGTGTACATCAAAGTCCGAGACTGTCACAGTCAGAACACATTCTCAGAATCAAGCTAGACATTGACAGGTTGTTAGGGATGTGCTCTACAGGCTTGTAGAAAGTGTTTGAACTATTTAACAGATGTTAATGGACAGACAGACAGGATGTCCCTCTTATATCTAGGCCCATTAAGATTGTCTTGAACAAAATCCAACTTTCAATCATGCAACACGCATCCCCACACCATCACAGAACCACCGCCAAATGGAATGGTTTCCTGAATGTTGTTGGCAGCATTTGATTGCCTCCAGACATGAGTTTTTCCATCAATAATGTGCAGAAGAAAGTGGCATTCATCGGAAAAAGCGAATCTTTCTCTAAGATGCAAGATTCCATCTATGGCATACCTGACACCATGCTAAACGTGCTGCTTTGTGATCTGGTGTCAGAAGAGAGAGGATGTTTGACAGTACCCAGCGGTCTTCAGCCGATTCTTTATGGTCCTCATTGACATGGTTCTGTTGGGAATCCGGTTATCTATTAAGATCTTGCTACTGGAAAAAAGGCAATGTTGAACAAGTTCTAACCATGCCATGTCTTCTCATGCAGATGTTTATGAGATTGTCCTGGATGGTTCCTGTCTTTAATGTCGTTGGTTTGTTGGTTTTTTTTCATATGAATCGACTAATTACCATATGATTCTGACCAAACTGATGCCCAATTTCTCTGCATGACAATGCTGCATTATTCATTCCAATAATCTGCCACTTAGTGGCAATGGACAGTGTTCGGCGAACCATTAGATGCTTATTAAGCACAAAAGTAAAATTATAAAACTTAATAGTACAAAAACCAGGTTTTCCCTAAGTGAGGATACTTTTCTGCACGTACTATTTGTGCATGTTCTTGACACCCAAGAACAACAAAATGACAGTGGGACATGGAAAGGGACATGATTTTGAGAGTATTAATATTTACTGGCTATCACACATAATAATAATTTCCAGGTGTGTGGGTGCATGCATGTAGGCGTGCATGCATGTAGGCATGCGTACGTGCATGAATGCTTGTGAGAGAGAACTGAGAAGTATTTTCAAATTGTCTATAAAACACCTTTTGGATATTTTAACAAGTATTTTGTTATCTATAATAATAGCTATGTCATCATATATAGATGTAATGCTAATACAGTTTTCAGATTTCCATTTTGCAGATTTTCATGAATAAGCATTAATTTGGATATAATTTTAATTAGTACTTTAAATATTTATATTTTAGGCCATGGATGTCCAACAATGAGACACAAAGCTCCAAGGATAGGAAAGAGGGAATCACAAAAAAATATGGACAATCCAAAGCAAGCTATTATATTGTTATTGTAGATACATGTCTTAAAAATATTAATTTTTACCTTATGAAAAAAGTAATCATAATTGTAATTTTAACTTTGTGCCACTTTCTTTTTTCATCTGTTTATTTTAAATATAACTAGGAAAGTAATATATGAGCTGCATATTCCTATTAAGTTGGTATATTGACCACAAAAATGTAATGATCATAGAAACCAAAATAACTTTCAATAGAATCTAAAAGTTAAGAGGTTTCATATTTTATTATTTAAAAAACAAAATAATAATAAATAAATATTGCCAGTTTGGTGTTTTAGTTTGTTTTGTTTAGAACATATCAGGCATGGAACTTCTCCATGAAATTGCAGAATTCCACAAAAAATATAATAATAATTTTAAAAAAAAAATAATTAAAAAAATAAATAAATAATAGAAAAAAAAGTGCATGCTGCATCAGTGCATCAGCCTTGTGTTCAGAACAGAATAGGATATGCAGTCGCTACATAACAGTTTCACTGGTTCCAAACATTCTCATTGGGTTTAACATGAAGCGCAAAACCTAGTCTTGCTAGCAGTTTTGTCCTGAGCACAGCAAGGCTAAGGAAGAGGAAGTGTGTGGTAGCTGTGCTGTCATCGTCGTCATTCTGCAAAAAAAACATATTTTTGTCTGTACCATGCCTGACTTATTTATGTGTGTGTAATCTAGATATTACAAAAGAGTTGATTAAAGATGAAGAATCTTATCAGTGGTGAGAATTGTCCGCGTATCCGAGGATTTTATATCTCCAGGATCTATCTTATGTAACACCGAAAGCTGATGAGTTAATTTTTTTTGAGGTCCATTTCTTTTGACCGTTTCTCTTCTAAGCAACCAAAAAATCCCGATTTCAGGCAGAAATGTTTCACGGAAAATAAAAAAAATAGTTTTGAAAAAGAAGTGAGCGGTCGGCACTCAGTATTCTATGAACGATCATGCTTTACTTCAGTTTCCCGCAGACCTCTTTGGCCATATCGATGTTCTATGGAAAATTGCAAAGCTATGATTGGTCAAAAGCAGTCACCACGAAATTCAACATGGCTGCACCCATAAGCTTGTTGCCGCAACATGACCATAGCTCGTAAAATTTGCGTTAGAGACAATTTGTTTCAATGGAATTCGGCAACAGGGATATGGATGATATAAAATAAATTGATAAGACAGGCAAAAATAAATTTAATGCAGAATGCACCATTTCCCTCTGTATTTCAGAAAAAGCTCCCTCCATCTAAAACCCTCCCCCGGATCTGTTGGATCGCTCCCTCGATAAAAATGACCATTTTGGGCTTGTGATCAAAAAAACATTCTAAATTTTTATTGTTGGTTTTCCATGAAATGTACCTCTCTGTTGTAATCTAAAAAATATTTCATTTTTTTTTCTCATTTGCCATTCTCAGCCCTGTCTTATGGGAGTGGAGATCTATTGTAAATTGGTAGATATTAAAAACACTCCAGAGACACCACCATTAAATGAAATTTGTACAATTTCTTGTTTTAGATCTCTGTTTTGGACAGCTCCAGAGTTGCTAAGAACGGCCAGTTGTCTTGCGGATGTTGGCTGTGGAACCAAGCAGGGAGATGTTTATTCGTATGTATATTAGTACACTAAGAAGAATCGATCCGATGACCGACCTCTTCACTGTCAGACATGCTTCCATTTGATAAATTGTTACAGATGCATGTAAAACATACATATACATGCATTCACAAATAGATGCATACATGTATACACAAAATAAAAATACATTTACGGGAACATGCATACAAATGTGATAGATTAAAAAACAAAATTGTTCTGGTGACCTATGGTTGGAAAAGGTATTAACGTAAGGTTAGAAATAGTTGGATAAAAGGAGAAACAAGGAGAGACAGAGATGGAGTGAAAAAGGATAAGGAGGAAGCGGGAATAGTTTTACTTCGAAAAGCTGGGTTTTCAAAACATAAAATAAATATATTTATGGTATTTGACGTACAATAAATTTGCACTTACTTATTTTGGCTACAAGTGAACTAACTTTACAGTTACAATCATAACATTGAAACCAGGGATTAAAAACTATTATTGGCTGATGACAATGACTCAATTTCCTTCTTATGACATTATGATTATTTGATTTATAGAACTTGGTGTTATTGAGCAACATGTTATTATTCAAGGAGCAAAAATATGTTTTATTATTAATATGTATGCAGGGGTCGAATTTTGCTGCAATGCCCTCTCAATTTCACTTCTAATGAAGGCAACTAATGAAGGCAAATATTGCCTTGCCCTTTTTTCTTGCTTGCTGCAGTGCCATTTCATGAAGCAACTAATACTGGGCCATCAGTTAATTGAAAAAGTAAAGTTTGTTTTATTTAACGACACCTCTAGAGCACATTGATTTTTAATCTTATCAGCGGCTATTGGACGT
>JAULBS010116991.1:0-10266 GCA_032355785.1 Symmetromphalus regularis | reverse complement strand
GTAATAACAAATAGATTATTTCAAAATTAAACAATTAAATATTTAGGTGTAAAAAATCATATTCAATCAGTTACATACAGTGTATATTGTCCTTTGTGAGCCTTGGATAAGAATATGTGTAATAACAAATAGATTATTTCAAAATTAAACAATTAAATATTTAGGTGTAAAAAATCATATTCAATCAGTTACATATATTGTCCTTTGTGAGCCTTGGATAAGAATATGTGTAATAACCAACTTATTTGTTTGTCTCTTTCTTGAAAGGATCAAATGTATTTTCATTTGGCATTACAACAAAGGCTTGTCTGGGTGTTCGTTTCAAGGGGTTGTTTGGCTCTTCCTTCCTGGAGTCAACCTGTGGTTTGTTTGGCCAAAGTTGTGTAGTTGATTGGGGTCGCCTCTCGTCATTATTAACTTTTTTAAGCTTCATGGGAGTTGACTCTGGTCTTGGTGGAGGAACCTTTGAACGAGGAGACAAGAATGCAGGATCGGGATTGACCACAATGGAAGGCAGTTCACCAGGTGACTTATATCGTGTCATACTTGGAGCTAAAGCACCCAAAATTGGTTCTTCATCTAAGTCAAAGTTGAGGGAGAAGCTACGCGACTGATTGTCATCAACATCGCCTAGCTGTACTGCATCACTTTCCAATCCGTGATTAACATAGCCCACAGGGACTGTTTTACTAGCTTGCTGTGCAGAAGAAGACCAGGCGATATTATGAGGTTGTTTTTCCCATTTCTTTTTCTCTGCAGTTTGAGGTCTCCTCGCAGAAGTGGTTGGTTGGCTTCTGGTACTCATGGCCGTTGGGGGTCTAGGAGACATGAAGGCTGTTTCTGCTTCTGCTTCGAAGTTGTTGAGACTTGTGAGACGGTTTTTCATCCACTGCTTCCTCTTCCAAATATATATTGTCACACAGGTGCCGACGACAATCGCCGTGAGAATGCAAGCTACGACGATAATGATGATCATCCATGATTCCATGCCAGATTCTTCTCCAGAGCAGAAATCCATGTATCCCTTAAACACACATTCATCGGTATCCATCATTCCTTGACAGTAGAAAATAAAAGCATCTTCCAACTGTTGGGTGATATTTATCTCTTTGGTTCTTTCAAATTCACGCATGCAGGCTTCTAGGTAGACACTGTAGAAGCTGCCAAGATCCATGCAGTTTTCCTTAATTAGATCACTCTGTAGTGAATCCAAGCATGTCTGGACCACAGCTTCAGTCATTTGTCCCTTTTCAAGATCTGCTGTGAATGGAAGAGTGATGACAGGTATTGTTGAAGGTAGCCATGTGCTTTCTTTCAAAGAGCCAGTGATGCTTCCTTTCAATTTTGTACTTTGTGCTGATGATGAGCCTGGATTCATTTCAAAGAAACTGCTTTCTGGTGTTATTCCATTTCCCTCTTCAAATCCGACTGCCATGAACAATCCTGAGATGTACCCTGTTGTGTAATCTTTCATGTCATTGGTAACTTCTACCAGTGTGTGCTCAGTTTTCCATAACCGGACAAGATCGACCTCTATGTAACCTTCAGTGATACTCAACAGCTTAACAGATGTGAACTGAATGTTTAGATTATTTATGTTAATGAGAACAGTTTTGAGCAATAGTCCATCTTGAATTGCATATAGATTCAGATTACCTGATTCCGTATTCCATGTAAAAGTGATATATGTCCACACATTCAGAGTTAAACTTATTCGTCCTTCGACACCCTGGTATGAAAGAATGAGATACTGACCAGTATATTTGAGTACAATGGCTCCTGCTGAAGTGTCAAACTCTCCAAAAGTAAAGATCTGAGTTGTATCTGTGATGTGAATCCAGAAGCTGACGGTAAACTGCTGAACAATGATGGTGATGGGGAAATCTCTGAACTCAACTGTTGAAGCATCCATAAGGTGTAGCATGTAGCCTGAACAAGTCAACTCCAATTTAGCATGCAGATGAGTGAGATGGTTGTCTGATGTGCTCACTAAAGCTGCAGCCCTAGTGTGTTCACCAATGTTGGTAACAGTCAAAAGAGACTCCAAGTCACCCTGGTTGTTTTGAATGAGTGAATCAGAAATGAGGTCATTAGCAACATCTTTGTCAGGTCTTCCGACAAGGCCAGTAACATCTCCTGCTATGTCTTTATGGATTTTAGTTCCGATCATCAGACCAAGCTTGCCGATTCCAATCATCATACTGATTTTTCCTTTAATTATGACTCTGATGTAGAAGTCGTTCTTCCAGGAAACCTGCACTGAGCCGAAAGACTTGGATTGTTGATACACAAACTCTTGGGTTGTCTGGTCTACAAGGATTGTTACTGTGAAGTGCAAGTTAGTTGTGTACATCACATTCATTGAGAACTGGTCAACACTGATTGCCACTTCTGAAACAATTCTACACAGTCGGTCTCCTGGACAAGGCAATAGCAATGCTTGTATTGACACAGTGTTCATCCGAAGAACTTGGTATGCTCCTGGAATTGCCAAGGACATGGAAGCCCCATCAACTGTAGTCAAGTAGGATCCAATGATCATAGACATGTACCATGTTGTCTCTTCCTTCACATATGTCTGTATGGTGATGCTACAGTCTTTTCCCTTCCACAGATCTGTGCAGTATGAACAGGCATACTTGGCATTTAAGGTTACTGCTGTGGTCCAGAACTGTGTAGTATTAATCACTGAACTCTGCCATCTTGAAGAACAGGTGCAAGCACCACTATCCTGTCCACACATTCCATTGATATTACACACTCCAGATGGTCCAACTGGACAAAGGGAAAGACATTCTTGTCCCCAGTGACCTGAATAACAAACACATAACTCGTTTTCTTTCTGTCCAAAGTAGCATTGACTGTCACAGTTACTTCCAGTCCATGGTATGAGGTTGTCTACAACAGTCAGATTGTTACACAATGATTTTAGTGGTGTTTCTGTTAGACCGAGGGCATGTTTGCTGAACTCTGAGACAGCAATGGCAAATAGTTCACTTGCATCAGTATTACCAGAGTACATTATGGCATCTTCACACTGCGACTGGAGAACACTTGGATCTGGTATCAAGGATGACGAGGCTGATACGACAGCACTCAACAGGTGTGCACACAATTCTGATGCTTTGGCTTGGAGAGCTGCATCATCAGGACTGGTAGAGCCAGTATCGTAGACAACACTAGGGTCAGGAAGTGAAATCTTTGTTGATGTATCGAGACCTAAACTTGATGGGACCCAAACTGGAGGATTGAGGACATTGACTGCAAAGAGAGCTGAACCCTTCCGGCTATCACTAGCAGAAAGGCCATCTCCATCGTTGAAGGGCCAGTGGCTGTGAAGATCAGGAGTCGCAGATGTTACTGCTGCTTTCCACATGCCTGCAATGATGCTGGGATTGTGTGGTCTTGTCCACAAACGTACTTCATCTATCTGCCCAACAAACAGTCCAACATCCACACTGACAGTCAAACCTGGAGCTAATTGTCCAAATACAAGGTTGCCACCTGATGAGAATATTGATGCCGAAACTTTGACTGATTTAACTGTTACTACACCTTTTGAATTAGTTACATACAGTTCTACAGCTGATAGGATTGGATTCCATACCATCACTAGCTGATTCCAAACATTAATTTCTAGACTTAACTTTGTGGAAATTGCAGCAACATTGGTTACAACCATTATTCCTGTTTGTGAGTATACCAGACATATGTACGTATGCAGACTGAACATGTATGTTAACAGGGTTCCAGATTGTTCCGAGAGTTTGACTTGCATCTCTAAGGAGAACTGTCCATGAGGTAAAGGAAAGCTTCTAGCAATCATTCCTGTTCCATTATAAGCTAAACAAGCTTCTATTACAGATGTTCTATCTGCTGTCTCACTAGTGATGTGGTACTGATAAGCAGAAATAAAGAATGATAGGCCAGCTGTTGTCAAACCTTTTCTACAAGATGCATCAATGTTGGTCAGACCTGCCTCTGTACAGAGAGGAGTAGTTGTGCAGCCAGCATAATCTATGTTCAAGGTTGTATTACAAGAACCCATTATACCTCCGACATCAGTACTTGTCCATGAAGCTCTTAGCATCTTCACAGTTACAAACAAGTAGTTCTGTGCTGCAGCCACAATAAAGACCACATTAGATTCTATCAGATTGATTTCCAGTTGAGAGTAGCCTATGTATTTCAACTCTATCTTATCCACAGTGAGAATATCATACACATGATAGTCCTTAAGTGAATTTTTCACTATCACCTCATTTGGTTTGAAGCTTTCATATGAAATGTCCAATCTGTTGTTGCTAAGGATTACTAGGAATGATGAAAAGCAGTATGGAGCTGCAATCTTTCCTTTGCATGGGACGATCTGAGCAATTACTGAGACACCTGCTGATTTTAAATCTAATAGGGTGAAGAAACCGTGTTGTTTAATGTCCAAAACTACTCCATCGAATGTTATCAGACGTCCGAATACACTGAGCTGACCCACGAGATTTGTTGATGCTGCATCCATTGTGAAGACTTGACTCACTATACATTCTTCTCCAATCCATCCATCAGCACAAGATTCACATCCAGTTCCCTTCCAGTGGTTTTCACATTTACATTTACCATCACTGTTGCATACCCCATGTTGATTGCATGGTCTGACAGGTCCTCCTGGACAAGTTTGTTCACAATTATTTCCCCAGTAACCTGACAGACACTGACATGAACTGGATGAGTTGAGGAATCCAAACTGACAGTCTGTGCATTCTTCATTAATCCACTGTGGTTTAGTAAGGTCCAAGTTACAGATTTCTTGTTGCATGGTTGCAGTATTAACATCCTTGGATTCACAGGCTCTGATAAAGGACATCATTACCAGCAGACTTGAATTGTGGTTATCATTTTGAGCTCCAGCTTCAAGGCATGCGGCTAGGTATAGTTTGTGATCTTTGTCCATACAATGAGTCTTCACTGGGTGTGAGGAGAAGAAGTTATTACAGATTTCTGATATATGATCTGATGGAGTCTGTGATGGACTTGCTCCAGCTTGGGAGAACAATTGGATGTCGGAGAGAACCCACTGAGGTGAAGGCCATGGAGACGGTGGGAGGAATATACTGTTTTCCACTACACTATCATGGATTAAATGACCGAGACCTTCATCCAGCTGGATGAGAGATGACAAGATTTTCTTGAATCCTGACACTGTGACATCAAGCTTGTGAACCTGGTAGACAAGGGCTGCAGGAATTGGCTGATCCCAAATAGATATTTCATCGATTTCTCCAACAAAGGAATTGTTTGTATCCAATGTGAACACATCACTCTGAGTTGATGGAATCCATTCTCCAAGTGACAGCATTCCTCCAGATGAAAACATATCAAAGCAATTTTCTGAGAATGTCTGATGTGTTACTTCAGATCCTTGGCTATAGTGGTAGAGATGTAGAGTTTTCTTGTCCTTTACTGTAAGAACTATTTGATTCCATTCATCATTATTTAGAATCACAGATGTCTGTATGGCAGATGCTCCACATTCAATTTCCAGTCGACTTCCATATTTCAAGGCAAAAGTGTTTATGTTGCCATAGGAGAGAATTGTGCCACTGGATCCAAATGGCTTGACATGTAGTGATAGGGTGAAGTCAGATAAACCTGACTGGTCACTGTGTTTTACGTTAAGTGGACCTGATAGTGCTGAAGTTTTGTTGAACAACAGGCTGTACCCACTGGCTGAATCAGATGCTGTATGTTCTCTCATGTAAAATAAGCTTTGGTTGTTGGACATTTTGTATTTCTGGAGGAGATCTTGTGTGATTTGTTCTAAAGACATTGTGGTATAGTCAGGAGCTGATGTTGTATCAAACTGACAAGAACTCAGTAATCCTGGTGCATCTGTGCAGACATCCACTTTAGCCAGTACTGCTGCATGGATGTAGGCTCCATGAATGAAGATCTTAACACCCAGTTTATCTTGAATCCATACCTCCAGTTTGCTGGAAGAGATCATTCTCAAAGCAATATTGTCTGACAGAGATTCGCTTTGAGGTGGTAGAGGAACATTGTTTGTTCCAATATAAACTTTTGGTAGATGACTTTCTCCAGTTGGAAATACAGAAACCGAAGAGGATGAGTCACTAACTGCAATTCCACTAACACATGATCCAAATGAACAGCTGACCTGAAGAACTTGAACTTCAAATCCAAGAGATTCTGACTGAGTAAGTCGGAACACTCCAGTCTGTCCTTTAAGAGATACATGAGCTCCACTGAACATTGTGTATCCTGCAATGGCTGATGCGTAGGCAACATGCTGACCTGACGCTGTTGTTATCTTGTCGGCCAGAAGAACACTGCAGTCTGTTCCAGTTAAATCAGTTGTGCAAATCTCACAGTTAGCATCACCTCCCCAGTTCCAGGCACAGTTGCAAGTTCCATCACTCAAGCATGTTCCATGGTTTGCGCAGGGACTCTCAGAACCTCCAGGACAAACAAGATCACAAGTCTGTCCGTAGTATCCTGATGTACACAGACAACTTCCATTGGAATCTGAGGATCCAAACACACAGCTGGGTAAGCAGAAGTGACTTTCTTTCCATGCAGGTACTGCATTGCATAAAGAATCAATGGTTGTTTGATCACGTTGAATCTTATTATCACAAATTGTCTGCAATGCCATTACAACATCCATTGCTGAAAGAAGATCACCTTGATGGTAAGCTACAACCAAACAGATATGGTAAAATATACCTCTTGTTGATGCAGATATTGTAGGACAGGTACTGGTTGCATCTAGGATGTAAGTCTTGCAAGTATTAATCACTGATGGAGGGCTATACGTAAGAACATGCTGCATCACATTGTTAACAACTTTCTGATTGCTGTATTTCACATCAGATGGAATCCATTTTGGAGACAGCCATGGTGATTCAGGGAGGTTCAACACTGAGTTGGATATGGTGTCATAAGCTGTGTAGCCTTGACCTTCATCAAACTTCCAGGCAGATGACAACAGGTGCTTAGCAAGATCAGGATCCATCTGCCAAATGTCCATGATGATGTTTGGTTCTACCGATATATTCCAGATCAAAAGATTTTCTATGATGCCGTCAAAGGAATGAACAGTTTTGTGAATGTTTCCATCAGAAGGTGCCTGCCAGCTGCCCATTGACATCACTCCAGGTTTGTTGAAGATGGACAATGCAAGTTCAAACTGTTTCTTTTCTATCCACCCAGAGCTGTTGAAGTGATAAAAGTCCATGTGGCCAGTGAGACTATCATACTCAAACACAATCTTGTTCCACTCATTTTCCTCTAGCGTGATCATGGTATCAATGGTGTTGTTATTCCTCTCAAACTTTATCGATGAGTCGATGTAGATCAAGAAAGAGTCATCATTTGTGAAAGCAAACAAAACCTGTCTGTTCTTGGATTGTTTGATCTGCTTCACCATGAACTCTACTGTGATGCTTTTGCTTGTTACAGGTTGCGAGAAGTTGGAATAGACTGAGGATCCACTCAAAACCAAACCGTAACCACTGTGCGTTTGCTTTTCGTCTTCAGGAGTTGGATAGTGAATTGCTTTCTCACATTCCGATACTACATAGAGGCTCAGGTTAAAAGTTTGGGTAGAAGTGTCTGTTGGCAGCGTCAAGCTAGTTATGAGTTCCAGAATACTTGAATCACTTGCTAATGGAGTTTGTTTTTTAAGACCCTGGCAGATGTTCAGCTGAGTAACATTATGTCCTGAAGCAAGATGATAAAGCTTTGTAGCTTGATCATTTAATCCTGAGCCACTTAATAATCCATGTGTCTGTGGGATGAAATCCGATGGAAGTTCAATCCAGATATTCAGTGATCTCTTCCAAGACATCACTTTCAGTAACACACCTGGAGATATTTCAACTTGTACGTCATGCAGTGAGTTCCTTCTAATGCTGAATCCTTCATAGTACATGGGTGAATCAAGAGGAACTGAAGAGCTGTCTACATACACTAATGGTTTCTTGTCATTCCCTTTCGGTGCTGATATGGTAATGCGCGCATAACCATTCTGATTATCTCCTATGACTAACCCAATGAATGAAATACAGGTGAAGTTTTCATAACACCTCACAAACTTGGCCTCTACAAGGACTTTATCTGTCATTGAGAGCAGATAGTATTCTCCAGGTTTGTTCACAAAGAATCCTATACCATCAAGATTGTTCACATACCCAAGAGTACCAACCTCAGCTACAGAAACATTTTCTCTGGCATCATTTACTGTAATCTCACAGTTCGTCCCTACCCAGTTACTGGCACAGGTGGAACAGTCAACACTTGCTCTATTCAGTGGACACTGGCAGATTCCAGAAGCTTGATCACATGTTCCAAATCCTGAACATGGATTGGAAGCACCTCCAGGACATTCCTGACTGCAGTTGGTTCCCCAGAAGCCTGACGAACACAAACACTTTATTCTGTCATTAGGGTCTTTCGTTCCAAAGATGCAAGGCGTGTCACAGAGATCCCCAATGACTGTGTACTCTATACTCTCTCGCATGTCTGAGCACAGACTCTGGGCTGGCCATGTGTTGAGGTTGAGGATGGCTTTGCAGTAGGAGGAGTAGCCGATGATTGAGTCTTGAACTCTGAGAACATCTGATGTTGATGTCAAGTCATCCAAACAGTTGTGAAAGTACTTCTGACGAACTGATTCACTTGCTTCTACGCACAGCCTGAAAAATAACACAGGTCAATAAGCCTTTAACAAAATTACTCAGGACAAAAATAAAAACCATCTATTGAGTTCCATATTATTCTAGAATCCTCTTAATTGCATCGGCATTTTGGTCAAATATTTTATGTAATTAACAATATTATTCCTTTATCAGAAATGCCCATTTAAAACCATGTTACTATTCGTGTACTGTCTGGTATAAAATCAAAGTACATTTATCAAACAGTGATCACAAAACTCAAACATATTTAATAAAGTATGGAATTCTTTGACCATAAAACCTGAATACTATAAAAGTATTTATTTAATGACCCCCCCCCCCCCCAACACAAAAGTAAACATTGGCTATTGAGAGAGAATGCCATATCAGATGCAAAAATAGTATACATTTAAACTTACTCTGTGATAATTTTGTTATTTGATAAAAAAAATTAATGTCCGCCATGGTTTTTGTACTTTAGAAGAAAGAAAAAAATGTTTTCTACATTTTCTTATCCAATTAACCTGACATTACAAACAAGAATATGCAATTAAAAGAAATTCTTTGTATATATTTGAATACAAATGGTTCAGTACAGCAGGATATAATGCAAATAAAAGGAATATGCTTTTATCAGGAATGCAAATAAGTGGACTCAACTGTATTATGAATAATATAAATATTTTTAATACCCATATTTAAATGCAATGGTTTCTGTCTGCACCAATGCCTAAACCAAACCGAAAAAAATGTTTTGGGTTCCAATGTGAATTTTCACAAAAGAAAAACAACACTTTCTACATCTTGTTCAACAAAACTGTGGTATGTGCTATCCTGTCTGTGGGAAAGTGCATATAAAAGATCCCTTGCTGCTTTCTGATAAGAGTAGCTGCATTAGTGTGGTGGCAGTGAATCTCGTCTCTCATACCAACCTTAACATCTGTCCTGGGCCAATAGAACAGCAAGCCAAGTTGCAGTGCAGAGATAAAGCAACTTGGGTTCCTGGGCTAGGAAAGAGACCATGGGTGCCCAAATTTAATAGATATTATCATGAGAAACGGGAGGTTGAAACCCTCCTAGATTATGAGGCTCTGGGCTAGGAGACCTTGGGTGCCCAAATTTAATAGATATTATCATGAGAAATGGGAGGTTGAAACCCTCCTAGATTAAGAGGCCCTGGGCTGCAGTCTGCTCATCTCATAAAATTAAGTAAATCCAGCACTGCTGAGCTGTGTGCCAGGGACATCATTCTTATATCTTGATTGCAAGAAACAGAAAAAATAGGACCTAAACGCATCTCTAAGAAACAAAATGAGTAAAGTTTCTTGTATTTAACAACACCTCTACATATTGATTTTTATCTTATCATCGGCTATCGGACGTCAATCATATGGTCATTCTGACATATGTATTTAGAAGAAACCTGCTGCCGCCACATAGGTTACTCTTTTCGATAAGCAGCATGGAGTCTTTTATATGCAGCGTCCCACAGACACGACAGCACATACCAAGGCCTTTGATGAACCAGTTGTGGACCACTGGCTGGAACGGAAAATAGCCCAAACTGCAAATG
>JAULBS010116980.1:0-14530 GCA_032355785.1 Symmetromphalus regularis | reverse complement strand
TGTGTGTGTGTGTGTGTGTGTGTGTGTGTGTGTGTGTGTGTGTGTGTGTGTGTGTGTGTGTGTGTTTATGTATGTTTTTGTGTGTGTATGTTTCTGTATATCTGTGTGTATGTGTGTATGTCTGTCTATATGTGTCTGTGTGTGTGTGTATGTATGTGTATATATGTATTTGTATGTATATGTGAGTATGTGTGTCAGTGTTAACTTGTAAATTAAAAGTGGCTAAAGTGGCAGTCCTCATAAAAATGTAAAATAACACGTTATTATAATATGTTATGATAACTACTGCACAGACATAACTGTTTTAGAGCATCGTACATTTTATAAGCATACATAAATAAGATAATTAAGTAGGACATAGTAACTTAGGGAACTTAGTCTAAGCCAGAAGAGTGATTAATTTCGGTGTGTATCGAATATCATGGTGACTTTTCAGATGCAAAAGACGTTTTGTTAGCGTTATATCTTGCAAAACGTTTTAGCATAAACATCTAGAGGTCATTTGACGACATGACGCAACGCATCACTAAATAATATGTAATACTCTATTTTTACGGTGTACTTGAAATACGATAAACCTTCAGCATAGCTTGATTGAATGTTGCTTTAACGAAATGTTCATCATCTGGAGCAGTTCGCACACAGACTATTTCTAACATAAAAACAAACTTAAAGATACTGGAACAATCACGGTGCGAACAAACTTCATTCCACAGAGCTAGTCGTGGGAGATTGACAGTCCTATAGATGGTCACTAATAGCCGATATTTATTGTTATGCTGGGGGAGGGGCCCTTTAAATAAACATCCAATCAATTAGTTACTTAAAAAAGATACACGAAGGACAATTCGTTTGACAAATGACTAGATTACAGATGTATGTGTTAATCTTCATAATTAATTTGATGATTCTCACGTATCTCCATATGGTTCATCTATCATCACTGTTTTGACAGTATGTCACTAAACCGAAAATATTTAACTTCTGTCTTTAAGCTAGTAGAAATGTTTGGTTTTATTACTGTAATGCATACCAAGATCGTTAACTTGAACTTATTCAGATGATTACTGATTTTCTGAAATATTAGTAGAACGCAGAAGTAACTCTCATTCGAGCCACGACACTCACTTATTTGACAGTCCATCGCTCTACCAAGTGAGTTAAGGAAATTGACACTAGCTACTACCAGTAGAAACACTTTATGCTAACACTATTAGAGAAATTTCCCTTGAACTCTGCATTTGTACAACGAAATGTATTTGTTGTTTAGATTTTAAAAAAATTATTATAAGACATATTTATCTAAGACAATATATCACCATAAAAACAACTCACCGGAATCTCCATTTGGAAGTCCTGGAATCATGGCTGAAAACTCGGTATCCAGAGTCCCAGCTGTTCCTTGCCTGTCCCCTAAGGTGGTATTGCCCTTCCTGGGAAGACTCACTTGCGAGCTAGTTCCACGGGGACCATAGTGAACTCTGGCGTTTGGCTCACTGACCGTGGACCTGGCGTCACCTGTCAGGTTACTGGACATAGTCCCGTTGATTAGCTTTCTTCTGGCGTTACTGCAGTCGGGAGAACTGTCCTCGCCGTTCTGGCTACTAGAATATCGGTTTCTTTCCGTTGATCCTCTCCCAGATATCCCTGATCCGCTTAGTCGAGTTGCGGGTACCCATCTGCAAACAGATACTGCATTATAGAAGGAGAATTACGCATCCATGAGAAATCTTCAAGAGCAGACGTTTGACCTTATTTAAATGACCGAAGCAGACGACAGAAAATATTCAAAAAATAAATGTCAAGTAAAGACACGATTTGGTTATGAGTCTGAATCGGTAAGATGTCTGTCACGTGGTACCAAACATGCTATTCATCCGGTGAAGGATAGTAAATCCGTCATGTTTGTGTCAAAAAGTGCACCCAATGGCTGCGTCGTTTTAAATCTTTGAAAGATCTTTCACGCGGTTGCGATATGTGTCCTTATAAAATATGAGCACGATAAAAATGCAGCTCCTCTGTGTCTAGCCAGCAAAGCAAAACGTATATTCTGACCACGAGAATCCTCGTTTAGACTATTGTTTGGTGAGGTGAACTTTTTTTAGAGGATGCGTTTCTATTGAGTTTGTCACACAAAACTATCATTGTGAGATCCCGAATATATAATCAGGTTCTTCGGGTTGTGGAAAGCTATATCTATATATATACTGTATATAGTAAATGGGTTGGTTTAGTCCTCAGTCTAAACAATGTATTTATGGCTGTCATCATGAGTGTTTATATGCAATCAGTCTTGTTTAACCAGAAACCTTTATTAAGCACCCAGTTGTCTTAAAATGTCGACTTTACTGTTCTCCAAAAGCACCTACTGGAGTTTATAAAAACACAACCTGTATTAACAACCGCCTGTGTTAAAAATAATGATATCCTGTCTTACTTTTAAATTCTTAACTTTAGTAAACTGTATTAAACAACAACCTGTGTTAAATGATCACCTGTCTGTTCTCCCAGATTTACTTTAGTAAAATATAACCTGTATTAAACAGCCACCTGTGTTAAATTGTCATCTGTCTGTTCTCCCAGATTTACTTTAGTAAAATATAACCTGTATTAAACAGCCACCTGTGTTAAATGGTCACCTGTCTGTTCTCCCAGATTTACTTTAGTAAAATATAACCTGTATTAAACAGCCACCTGTGTTAAATGGTCATCTGTCTGTTCTTCCAGATTTACTTTAGTAAAATATAACCTGTATTAAACAGCTACCTGTGTTAAAGGGTCATCTGTCTGTTCTCCCAGATTTACTTTAGTAAAATATAACCTGTATAAAACAGCCAACTGAGTACATACCTGTATTTTCTTTCAGATAATTTATTTAAGACTGTTTATTGATACGATGGTGGATATTTACTAAATGTACTAGTAACTCGTGGATTGTCTTTTATAAAGAAATGGTTTTGAACATAATAGCTTTAGATTACATTGTTTCTGTTTACGCGAGTTACCTGCGTTCATAAATGCAGTCTAGAAAGGAGTCATGTCAAAAGACCAAGTGGTAGATTGTGCTTAATATAAACACGGGAAAGTGGCGGTGTCCTCTTTAATATGTCTGTAAGTTAACATCAGTAATAATTTATATTGTTTTTGTTATTTTTTATTGGATCATTTGTTATAAAATGGTAAAGTCTAGACCACTAAAATGTGAAATGATTGTTAAAGACTGCAGGACTTTGTGGAAGACATGGCGACTAACATCATGACAACACCAAACTGAATTTAGTGTTTAAAATGTTAACAAAGGCTGGAATTTTTACAAGCAGCTCAATAAAAATAAATAAATAAATGTATTGATAAATTGTACAGCTGCTCAACAGAAATGTTTTTCTAGTGAAACCGATCTAGGCCTATATTTAAAAAATTGTCTGTTTAGCTACGTCTTGGTTATTTTTTATCATACATTGTATAACGTCGCAAATAAATATTTTTTCTAGTGAAACCGATCTAGGCCTGTAGTGTAAATATGATTAGGTGTATGTTTTGGATAGCTATGCACATTCATATAGAACTTTTGTTAACACTAAACGAGTTATGTTTCTCCACGAGAGTATTAGATTTCTCTTAAATAGAATGATATATGGTTTAACATCACAGCTATACGTATTTACGTCACGAGTTTTTATAGAGTCGATCCCAATCAGCCGAAACGTTTATGAAGCAAACACCAGCCTTATTAAGGTTACCTTTCTGTTTTTCAAAAGCATTCACTATAGTTGAGAAACACTCTTACGTTCTTCCAGATTATCTAGTTTAGAAAAAATGTATCTGTTTAATAGCCACCTGTCTTAAAAGGATATCTTTACTGCTAACTTAGATAGCTGCTTCAAACAGGTTTAACTATAGCATTAAGGGCGGCTATAGTACAAATGTACTTGAGGAACAGTTTCTAAAAAAAAAGGAAAGACGTGAGAAGAATAGGATAACTACACAGATTTAGACTTGCACTCTGGATGCTTTCACTAATTATGGGCGGAGTCAGTTCTTCGTAGAGTTATTATTTGACAACGTGTTTGTAATAATAATACTTATAATTATAGTAATAATAATAACGAGAACAACAACAATAATAATATAACTATAATTAAATAACTGTGCCAGATGTTCTTAGAAACCATTGGCGTAGGCAGGATTTTATATTGGTGGGTTAATTTTCTATTTGGAGGTCCTATTGCATAGAAAACACTAACAGGATTGAGGGAAAAGCAAATGTGGCAGGTGTGGATATTATAAAATGTGATGGAATCCACCATGCCCCCACCCCCTATGGCTACGCCATTGTTAGTAAGATATTCACAAATGGCATTAACGATTTGCAGATCTCAAGTGCATATGAAAGTCACTATGTGGGTTAGAGAGAAA
Organism: Symmetromphalus regularis; assembly: GCA_032355785.1. Taxonomy (NCBI): domain Eukaryota; kingdom Metazoa; phylum Mollusca; class Gastropoda; order Neomphalida; family Neomphalidae; genus Symmetromphalus; species Symmetromphalus regularis. The sequence goes on along the minus strand of JAULBS010116980.1, from coordinate 10,114 downwards.
TAGTTTCTGTATATAATATGTATGTAACATACAACCTCGTGTTATCTAACTAGCGTGGATTAGATTAATGCCATAGTTCACCAGAAAGAAGATGAAACACACGTGCGTTCATCTCAGTCTTCCACTGCCATTATAGGTTGTACAGTACCAAATAATATACACAAGGTCAAACGAAAGTATACAAGGTGAATTTTCAGTTTGAAACAGGCTACAGTAGTACAGTGGTTATTCTATCGGACTCGCGGCTACTGGGATCAAATTTCAGTCGAGGCTTGTAAGGCTCAGTGGGTACGTGTACAGCGCTTACACCGACCAATGGTCCACCACTGGTTTTTCAAAGGCCGTGGTATGTGCCATCCTGTCTGTGGGATAGTACATATATTATAAAAGAGATCTTGCTGTTTATTGGTAAAAGTAACCATATTAGTGTGGAAGTAGCGAATTTTTTTTTATCTTATGCTAACATTTGCCCTGGACAGAAAGCTGAATGGTGTGCCCAGGACAGCGTGATTTTACCTTAATTGGATATAAGCACGAAAATAAATGCATATAAATATAGAGTTATTAATTATCAGTTATTGGATGTCAAACATCAGCTAATTTTGATAGGTAGTCATCTCAGAAAACCTACATATTTTGTTTCATTAGAAGCAATAGATATTTTATAATATGCACGTTCCCACAGACAGGACAGCACATACATTGGCCTTTCTTATATTAGTTGTAGACTGGTGTATCAGTCACAATGCACTGGTTGGGACGGAATAAAACCAGTCAGAAAATAAGTCACTTAGGGGATTTGATCCTACAGCATTTACACTCTACCGACTGAGCTAAATCCCGCACACTCGAATCAACAAAAAGCATACCCCACTACGTTTTATAAATCAGCGGTTTTTATATTTGTGAAATAGTCTTGCGTTCAGGATCAAATAGTTAGCCATCGCTCGCTAGACTAGCTTTTACGTTTCATGACATTGCTACATAGTACTCACTAAGGCTAGTTTGTCCTGAACGGAGAGTCGATCTACTGCATGTCATGGGACATTTCCTTCTTGGCGTTATTCTGAATAACTTAAGAATCAGAAGTCATCCATTAGGTGTGGGTGTGGGCTATTGTTAACATACTTCCATCAGATAACTATTCAAGGAAAGGGGAAACAACTCTCAGTACACAGCAACAAAGCAAAGCGTCAGTTCTGGCATTCAAAATTCCATGCATGAAACAACCTATTGTTAAGCATAAATTATTGGGGAATTTCCTTTTTTAACCCATCCACCAGATCCCTATTCAACTTTTTATAACCTGTCAAACTATTTATATCCTAAACAATAAAATAAGGGGAAATGCGCATTCTTTGTGTTGAACTAAAAACTGTAATGGCTTCTAAAAGGGTATAATTATTAGCAGGAAATAGATTACAATATTTAAAATCAGTAGCAAACGTCATAAAACTAGTCTTTAAATCCATTAAATGCACTGGACAGTTTTACAGTCTATTAATGTTATCTTCCAAATAACCTATTACAAGACATGCGCATATCGTCTGCCTTGAGGAGTTATTGCTTGTTTGAATCTTACATTTCACGTTGTGTGGAATGCAGCATATACTGGCGTAACCAACAATAATAATTATTATTATTATATTACAATAAAAAATTATAATTTAAAAACTTTCAAAAACAAAAACCTCGTTTTATAATTAATTTTAGTTTTAAATCCACAATAAATATACAAGATTATTGAATAATTACTGAATCATTCTTTAGCAGATAGGATTTAGGTAGTTTTTGGCTCCTAAACATATCAGGACAGCCAGAAAATATGTACTGTGTAGAGAATGTTTTTAACGAGAAAATCCAGGTGATGTGCCATTTCAGCTGTCCGAAACATGATCTATAAACTGTAAAGTCTACACTATTTGAGAAGTCGGACAGCGGTCGAATTTACCACGGAGCTGTCGGTATGAGTGGAAATATCTCAAACAGCAGGAACATGTCAGTGTTGCTACTTCATTGGCATAACTCTCTCATTCATAGTAGTCATTGAGCCGCGGAAACGAAAATAACGTCTTATTGAGAAAATCCAATACGGTTTTTAAAGGAGAACAGAAACGTAATATCATATCGTTGTTTTATTTAATTTTATTATATTTATTTATTTATTATGTACATTATAACATAATGTTTTAGGCGTTTAAGTTTTTGTCCAGGCATAGCTCGTTCAAATCTTTCCAAAACAGCATGACTTATTTCCTCTTGTTTCGTCGCTAGAAAGCGCATATTTGTGATATTTCCAAAGGGGCGGATCCAGGATATTGGATCATATAATTAAAACTAATTTTTGTAAGTTATCAAATATACCGGGTTTGGGTCTTTGGTCACTTTTAAAGCCAGACCTCATCATATTAGTACCAGTACCCGGCCCGTGTGGTGCAGTGGTTACGCTATCTGGCTGTCGGCTGGTAGGTAGGCCTACTGGGATCAAATGTCAGTCGAGAAATGGGGTTTTTAATCTCAGTACCGGCTCCAACCCAGAGTATGTGCTTGGCAATGTTTGATGGTTATGTGTATATCCAATGACGTGGTTTGTGCTACTCTCTATATGGGATAGTGCATTTAAAAGATCCCTTGCTGCTTATCGGTTTGCCGCATTAGTGTGGCGAGTTTCTTTCTCCTGCTAATACTAATATCTGTCCTGGAAAGACATCACAGGAAGCTGATCTGTGGGACCAGGACATCGTGTTTGAACTTTAATTGAATATAAGCCCTAAAATAAGTACAACCAGCCAATCATTAGTATTAAGAAGCTGTTGACTTGGGCCAAGGGGAAGTAATCGACATTTTTAATGATTAATGTAAAGTCGTACATTGGCCTTAATTACCTTCAGTTCGAGCATACGCTAAGCATAAAAAGGAAAATGTTGATAATTACAAAGGGCCCTTACATGATCAAGTTACTTTATTGTCCTTTCCTTTCTTATTGTGTTGGGATGTAAATAAACACTGACTTTATCTCATTGTACAGTTTAAAGTCAATTACTCCGAAATTACGTTCTTTGCAGAAATACGTTGGACTACAATTGTCCTGCTGACGTTAAATCCGACACCCATGGGAACGCACATGCGCTCGTTGATCAAGAACGTCTTTGTGTGACAGCAACTCGGAGATGTTTTGATCAAACATTTCACTGCTGAATACATTGTTTGCTTGGTGTCGATATACCGGGACTCTGTTCTCTCTGGGGTTACTTCGTGGGGGACAAGTCCTTGTTCCACTCATATCTATTTCTGGAAATGCACCAAAAGATTACAAAGATGTGATTATTGACGCCGCGGAGGGATTTCTGATATCACTGCGCCTGTTCACGCGAAGGCCACCCAGTCGATTTGGTATAGTTTGCGCGTGCCATGCATTGTTTCAAAACTACCGTTTCTGTGTCAAGTTACTATTTTTTTTTTTTAATTTGCTTTTAAAATCTATTTTATGTTGACAGAGCCCTTTTTTTTTTTTTAAATTGAACATCAGTTACAATTTATGCATTTTGTTGTAAAATTGTTAACGCCACGGGTTTTAGACATTGCACAAATAATTCTAAATAGGTTTTCAGACTCAAAATGGAATTAACAATGATAAAGGTCAAAATGGCATGTTTAGAGAAAGGCTTGTTTTACTATATTACACTTTTAGTATATTTCAGCAAATTTTGACTCGGATACAAAGGATACGTCAAAATGGATATATTTTTAATGTGTAATAATAATAATAATGACCTGTATTATTATTAAATGTATTTTATAAACTAAAGTTGACATTGCAATACTCACTAGGTCAAAGTTCGAGGCGCACTGTTAAATCGGAATCCTTAAAGAGTAAATATAACAAAAGAACCTACACCGACAAGATTTAACTCATGTACAGGAACACTTCGCAGAGTTGGCATATATTGAACCCTGTGTGTAAATTACTGTAATTGTCTCCTTCGGGAGGCGGGGAATTTTCTTTCCGATGCATAATCTTGAATTCAGGTCACTGACGGTCCTACCTTTCACGCCCCACTAACATGAACAAACAATCCCAGGATAGAATTGATCGCTGGACCGTAACACTCAATGAAAGTTACTCAGAGGATGGGAGAGTCAGTCAGGTTGTACGGGAAACCTATTTAAGTTGTTAACGGGTTCCTGGGACGAATACGAAACGAGTTCCTAAGTTCAGAAGTCTTTCTCATATTTCTTGACCTTTGCCTACCCTGTTATTTAGGTAGTGCGTGAAGAAATGAAAGTGTGGAACATTATAATTTTATTATGTCAGGTCCAAGTTATAGAAGTCATTAAATTTTGAGCAGGTATAATACAGTGAAACTCTCATATTAAGATCACTTGTAAGACTTAATTAAAGGTCTCAGAATGGTGTGGCTTATTATTGAGTATCTAACAGTTAAGCCGGTTTTGGTTTTTTTTTGTTTCTTTCAGTATAAAAGTATGAGGAAATATTCCAGTGTTTATAGTGAGGTATTCATATAACCGAGGTGGTCGTTAAGTGGAGTTTTACTGTAATTATTACGGCTTACATAAGTAGGTGCTTAGATGCTTACAAAGATGATCTACACGTCAAGGATCAAAACAAAAGGAATGTGATTTTTTTTTTCTACTTATTTTATTATCCTACCCTGATTATAATTTAGAACTGTCCTTTGTCTTTCATCTGTTTCTTAGTAATTATTAACTGTTAGTTAGGTTGCGTGGTGGAAAGAACAGTAATAAAAACTAGGTTTGTAAGAAATGGAGGTACGTACAATCTTTACAAACCAAAGCGTGATGCGTTATAATCTCCTTTTTATTATTATTTTCTTTTTCTTTTTTAATAATAAAAGCTCTTCCTACTCGGCTATAGGTTCGAAACAAACTATAATCTTCATCAAACTTACTGTCAGTTGGGCAGATTTACTGATGATAAAACAGTGCAGTAGAGGTATTGCCATTTTTAAAAATCGTGCTGAAATTGACCAGTATCATTTTATACTGTCGGTTATCTTTCGTTTTATAGTGATGGCCATTTTAGACGCTATCTTGAAACCAAAACAAAATAAATGGTATCATCTGGACGTTATTTAGATTCAGTTTCTGCACTACTTCCCTTACCAAAATCAGCAATAATTTTCTGATTTAGAGGCATTTTTAAAGGTTAATAAACATAATAAAATTATATATGTTCTTGCATACTTAGCTTGACATTTTGTCCATACCCTATATAAAGTACTGCCACTATAGCATTTATAAATAAAAGTAGCTGAAACCAGGATGTTAAAGGCATAGACCCACGGAATTTTTGGTGTTTTGTGCTCTAAATATTGATTATGAATGCAACTTACATGCATTTGTTATAATTATTAGATCTCGTTTTCATATCACGCAAGACATTTTAACTAAACCATGGTTTAGGGAATTCCATATCGTGTCGATTGATTTTTTTCACATTTAAAAAGTTCAAATTTCAAGATCGGAACTCCTCGTGGGGCGAAATAAATTGGTACGAAATATTTCTGCAGCTACAAAAATATTTTTTTTATTCAGAATTTATAAAATAACGGCTAACGGGGGAATACCCGTCACCTGATATATATACGTCTCACCTTCAAAATATATACGTCTCACCTTCAATGGAAAAATGTGTTTTTTCGATTTATTTGTCCGTGGGCATAATTCATTATTATTTTTAAAATATTGATAATAAGCGAGATGCGGTGGTTATGTATGTAGTTGAATGAAGTATTTCTATGGACAAATCAAATGTTTATATTTAAAATTAATTCTTTGTTTGGAAATTAATTAGGTCAAGGGTTTAAATACAAAATTAAAATGACAGAGGTGGTATCTGATTTTACCCGGCATTTAAATTTGTCTGGACATATCACAGTTACGTCAGTGTTGTAGCATGGCGCCGGTTAGTTAGCATCGTTCGATCAACAGTAAAGAGAATTTTATAAACGCCATCAGATGGTATCACTCCTCACACGGTACCTGCTGCTCCAGGCTATTTGACTGATAACAGTCGACTTCTAGTAGCTATTAAATTTGTTTGATTTGTTGCGTCCTTGTCAGTCAGTGTAAGACATTGTCCTTAATGGCTTCCAACTGATTAAAGCAAGCTGGGCTGCTATTTGTGAAACAATTAATGGATACAACGTTCTTGCCTAGCCATAACAAGAGATTGAAGAGATAGTACAGGTGACTGTGCCACTAGAGTGCGAGTTATTCCAGGTGGTTACAGGTGTTCTGGTATATAGGTGTTCTGGTATATAGGTGTTTCCTGTATCAATCAAACACCATTAAAAGATACTAGCATTACTACAACTACCACTACCACTACTACTGCTACTGCTACTACTACTATTAGTTACTACTACTACTACTACTATTACTACTGTTACTACTACTACTACTACTACTACTACTACAACTACCACCACCACTACTACTGCTACCACTACTACTACTACTATTATCACTACTACTACTATTTTTTTAATATGGGAGTGGTTCCAAAGTAAATTGCTACCAAATTATTATATAAAAAAGAAATAACAATGTTGGCCAAAAGGTTCTAAATTTGGTACTCGCACCAAGGAACCACATAATTATGATCTTCTGGACTGATAACGTAGGTTCATACAGATATAGAATACCACATTATTGTGTGTTTTTTTATGTGACTTTGTTCCATTACGAATAATGCGTTGCAGCCTGTAGTTTAAATTTCGATAATAACGGTTTAAGAACATCCGGTACGCTGGATTGCACTGGAACAGAATTACAGATCAGCAAAATGAAAACAGGTTTAAGTATCGTTAAAATGTTTGAACACAATTCTGCATATCATATGATCAACAACTGACAATGTTCTCGTGGGTTATATTTAATAAACAAGGGATGTTATGTACATAGTGAACACTGTCCAGCGGCGGATCCAGAAAATCCATTTGGAGGGGGCCAATAATAAGATGCCGGATTTTTTAAAGTTAAAATAATTGTTTTGTTTTCGGTTTTTTAAATGTTATAACAGTAAAATTTAGGGGGCGGGCACCGCTCTAGATCTGCCACTGTTGTCATTCATTCTTTGTTGTTGGTATTTTTTTGTTGCTGTTTTTTTTTTTTTTTTTTGTTATTGTTTTCTATTTATATTTTTTAATCATTTTTGTTGTGTTTTGTTTTTATTTGTTTGTGTTTATTTTTAGGGGCAAAGGGGAGGATGGGTTTTTTAGAGGGAGATCGGTTTTTAAGACTATTTATTAATTATTTGCTATTGGATGTCAAACATTGTGAAATTTTGACACGTAATCTTTAGAGAATAGCTCAAACAGTGTCGTTCCCGCCTGTGAAGCGGTCGGTCGTTGGATCGATCCTTCTCAGTGGACTCATTTGCGGTTTGGGCTATTTTTCAACCAGTTGTTCACAAATGGTTCATCAAAGGCCGTAGTATGTGCTGATCTGTCTGTGGGACGGAGCATAAAAAAAACTTTGCTGCTTATCGGAGAGTAGCCTATGTGGCGGTAGCGGGTTTCCTCTAAATAAATATAAATATTATCAGAATGATCATATGATTGACGTTCAGTAGTCGATGATAAGATAAAAATCAATGAGCTCTACAGGTTCGTTAAATAAAACAAACTTTAGATTTTTTCTTTAGAGGAAACTTACCACATTTTTTTTTTATTAGCAGTAAGGGATTACCTACACACTGACATACAAGATAGAACATACCACGACTTTGATATACCAGTCGTGTGGCAATGCTTGAGACAGGCAAAAACAATCAAAGAATGAGACCATCGAAAGGACTCGATCCTATAACCAAACACGTCTCAGGCGAACACTGTACCGATTGATCTAGATTCCACCTCCAGGCCATTGGATTTTGTATTGGTGTCCACTACTGGTGTGTAATACTTACATCTGGGTATCCTCCGACTCCGAGGTACTGCTTGTATCATCCGTGTTAGGCTGACTATTAACAAACGCATCACTGTCCGTACAGCTGTCCGACTCGTCTGACGTCACGCCAGCACCCTGTTGAGTTTGTGCATTACTGGGAGTCGCATCCCCTGTCCCATCCCCCATCTGTTCCACTGGGTCAGGGGTCACATTCGTGTTTACATTGGACTCACTTTGTTCACTTTCCTTAACAATACCATCCTCATTCGTAACCTCATCTTTAGAACAACTTTCTATTTCACTGGCAACATGTACATCCGATACATCCATTGTAATAATCCACTTTTTTTTCCTCAATCCAAAAGAAAGAAAAAAAAAACAGTTATTTAAATTCCATATATCTCTTCATAGCTTGCAGTAGCATCGCCGGTTTACCGGGAAGCGGTACAATACAAAGAAGACATGATCCCCCGCCACTAGCGTTGAAAATTGATCACGTGTCCTAAACCGCAAAGCCATGCTTTCTTGATTCGAGCGCAGGCCATTCCCGTGGAGGGGGAGGGGCGATGGTATTGGCTGGTCACACCGTGTGACCTCATTCCCAGTTTGGAGTGACGTCTGCGAGACTCCCGGTTTATTAGCATCCCCCGGGAGAACATTAATCTTTCAGATTGCATTGATACCACAGCGCCAGTGACAATAACGGTTTGAACAGGTACACCACAATCGGTGGGTGCTTCCGTGGGTATTTTGTAATTCGAGAGCCGCATATTCTGCCGGTTAATGCTGCTCTAGGGGTACAATATGAAGCACATGGTTCTGTTGTAAAGACGCATCGTAAAAAACGTAAACAAAGTTTTTGATAAATTGTAATGGGTGACAAGAAGAGATAGTGAATTTCTTTATTCATGTTTGAACCCGTTTAGCAACTTCCAGTGGCGTTATTAGTATGAAAAGTAGATCCATTGTAATAAAAAGTAGAAAAGAAAGACAACAATGATGTTCCCATTCATGAGTTCAATGTGGCGACAGTGGAATTTCTACGTACCCCTGTTGTGCATCAGTCAAGGATGAAATATCAGCGGGAAATGTTACTAACGGCACTACAGGAAATTAGTTAGGGAAAGCAAGGTGCTGTTATGATGCTAAAACATTTTTCATCAATATAAAATAACTTAAAGATTTTCATCCCATTGCCCCCTCTTACTGCTTGCATTGCCATTCACTACTTTTACTACAAACATAATACTGTCCCTTTTATCTTGTATTACTTTTGAATATCCCCTACTTATTTTGAGCAGTATAGAACTACAATACTGCCCAACCGAACTTAGTCTCATGAGCCAGTGCATTACGACGCACGTGCCTTGTTGTTTTGTGGCAGGTTCTTGCTCAGTCAATAGAGCGCTCCACCGGTGTGAAAAAAGAAAGGATTATTTGTTTAACGACACCCCAGCACATTGTATACTCAGCTGCTATTAGGTGTCAGACATACTGTTTTGCTACTCATGGTCATTAGAAGAAACTCGTTATCGCCACATAGGTTATTCTTTTCGATTAGCAGTATGGGATATTTTATATGTACAATACAGCCTTTAATAAAGCAGTTTTGGACCATTAGTCAGTCACTTGAGGTGTTTTGTGGCTCGGTGAACTCATTTTTTGAAAGTGTTTAATTTATGTTCCAACTAGCACCACATGACTGGTATATAAAAGACTGTAGTATGTGCATTCCTGACGGTGGGAAAATGCATATATCCTTTACAGCTAAAGGAAAATGCAGCGGGTTTCCTCTAAAGAATATGGGTCAGAATTATCATATATTTGACTTCTAACAATTGATGATTAATGTTTTCGTTAGAAGGTCTGGGTTTGTTTAGGTTTTTTGTGGGTTTTTTTTTTCCTTCTTTTTTGTATTACAGGCATCTGTTGCATTACCGTATTTACTTTCAGTTGAATATGAATAAACATATGTTAGATATTTATTTTATTTTAATATTTTATTTCATTTTTATTTTTACAGCCCGCTCACTCTCCATTACAAAAGGAAACATTGGCTATTGGGGTCACACTGTGGTTACTTTACTTTTTTCTTTCTTTAATGTGTGTGTGTGTGTGTGTGTTTGTGTGTGTGTGTGTGTGTGTGTGTGTGTGTGTGTGTGTGTGTGTGTGTGTGTGT
>JAULBS010116969.1:0-14532 GCA_032355785.1 Symmetromphalus regularis | reverse complement strand
ATGGTTAAGTGTTACATTAATACAATAAAGAGAAATACTGGTAAAGATTATTATTTAGGCATTTTAATTTCAGTTTTTCGAAGCAAAAGTAAGGGGGGGTAATTATATAGGTATCCCCCCTGTCTAAAAAGTGGTGAGACATGCTCCCCTGTCCTCCCCCCGCCCGTGATTTACGCCCATGGTTTTAATCTTGAAACGGACCTGAGTTTGACCAAATAGCTTTCTGAAATATCCTTACTCACTTTAGAAATTTAAGCCACGTTCTGTAAAATACAAGATATAGCTCAGCCGAAAAATACTTACCAGTTATTTTTAAATCACTCTTTAGAAAAGTCTGATACTGTATACAGTTCCTTCCCATAATGTTAAAGTCTCGAGACTTTGAGAAGCCACGTTTCTGACTTTAAAAGTTTTATAACACGGCACCAGTTTTATTTTATGTAATAAATTGTCATGCACAGATCAAGCTCTGCACTAGTGCATGTCACACAGAACAGGTTCAACACACCCATTAAGGAGAACGTTTTGGTTGGTTACAAGAGGCACGCACTCAAGTATGTTGGGGTGTAAGAGTTACTGCGAAACCAAATATGTTTAGTAACAGTATGCACGCTAGCACAAGTTGTTAAACCAAAGTAATAATTATGTTGAAAACCAGGCGATGCACTCGCTAGTACTCTCGAAAAAACAGATCCTACTGAACTGATGTAAAACAGACTCCGAATTCAGTGGCGGATTTAAGGGGCCCAGGGGTCTGCACCAAAATTTTATAAGCGCAGTGTTAATTCAGAAAGTAAGGCCCACAAAAGGCGTAAAAGGAATACAGTAGTGGGTCCAGGGAGTCCGGACCCCCACCGCCCTTTTATCGTAATTTTAAATTTGTATAATATAATTTTAAAAAACCAGATGTTACTGAACTGATGTAAAAGAGGCTCCGAAATCAGTGGTGGATCTAAGGGGCCCCAGGGGTCTGCCCCTAAATTTTAAAATTTAAATAACATTTTTTTAAATCGTTATTATCATTATTTTAACGTTAAAGAATGCAAGGAATCGGCATCATATTATTGAGCCCCCCCATAAATGGATTTTCTGAATCCGTCACTGATATGTATTGTAAAGTATGGCGTAGGCTTCTGCAACATCATGGCAATGCTAGACAAATAACATGCAGCGATTGAGACTTTACTGAATGTCTGGGCTTTAACAGTTTTATAAGTATGAGCTATCATTCTCTACATCTTTTCTTTCTTAGATATAAGCACAGGGTTAAGTGAGAACGCATGCCCACAAAAGGTGTATGAAGGAATAGGGTTAACAGGGAAAGAAGAGAAAACGTTATCCACTAAGCCAATTAGAAGCCGACACCTGCCTGTTGTTTTCACTCACAGCACGTGATCGAAATGCCTGTGTACACAAGAACAGAGACACAAATAACCAAAATATACATCCACCACTTAGAATGGAATGTAAGTCATCAAATAGCATTATTTATGATTTTCGTTTGTGTAAAGATAGCTAGAGATGGAGGAATACTGGGACTCGTGTGAGGCAGATTATCACACGAATGGACGGACGGACGAGCGGATGGACAGATAGACAGTGAATAACAGACTAGTGACCTGCTGTATAGAATCATTAAAAACATGATATAATTAATTTAGTGACTGTAACATTTTCCATGACAGACAAACAGTATGCATGACAAACATGCGGATGGTCGGACGGACGAATGGATGGACAGATAGACAGAGAAGAACAGTAAGACTAGCTACCTGCTGTATAGAATCATTAAAAGCCTGACCAATATAATTAATTTAGTGATTGATATATTTATCACTTTCATCATTTAAATTAAATGGCATAAAAAGTGCTTTATAACAGATCTATTTTTCTTATAAAAAGAGAACAAATCCCACGTTACAACATTCTTCATTTACATGTCGATCAAAACGTTTTGATTTAACAATGGTTGAGTAACCGTTAGTAACTTGCTAATGTACCGTTATTTCATTATCATGTATTACAGAAAGTTGCAAGTCTGTTAAGATTTACCAGCTTTTGTTCTCCTGGCCTTGGAAATAGTCTCAAAACTTCTGGTTTACCCTGTGAAGGCTCGAGCCTGTACCTATGAGATCTGAACCTGTGGGTAGGATCTGTACCCGTGGATATAAGCGTATAATAGTGGTAGGCAAGTTTCTTATTCAGGCAAACATTAAGGCGGCACTTTTAAAACCCTTAATGTAGGGCAAAAATCGACCTCATCCCACCCCCACCTCCCTAAAAAGTCGGAATCCATACACCAACGCCCGTGGGATATGTACCCGTGTTTTAACAGTTCTCTGGTATCAACATGTTAAAGCAATGCTAATGTTAGTGAAGGGAAGCCTACCTTTCTTCAATGCAATGCGATTTTATGGGTCAACTCTAGTTTTATAACGTGACATTTTGCACCTGACATGGCATATCGCTATTTATTGTATGGACTGGTAACAAATGCCAGCTATAGGTAACTGACAAAGTGATATATTTCAATACAATCATATACTGAAGTTACAAGATAGTGAAACGTTATATAACAGACGTATGTTTAATTGCTTGGAAGTGATTGTAACGTTCGTAATCGATAACGGATGGATATCATGAGTCATGTTTGTTTGGCATCGTTCACTCTACATACTACGCATCATGAAATCGACCACACACCACATTGCTATGTTTTAAATATTTAATAATCCCACATTATCTAAACAGGTTCATGGATGCGAGGATATATGTTAAGCCTGACAAACAAATTAAATGTACTATAAATACGTTTTAACTAATCGCTTAAAATGTAAACAGACAGACAGACAGACAGACAGAGACAAAGTGAGATGGAGAGCGAAAGACAGGCAGGTTCTCTGCCAGAGAGAGAGAAAGAGAGAGAGAGAGAGAGAAATAGTGAGAGAGACTGACTGACAGACAGACAGACAGACAGACTGATAAAAATTGGATCATTGTATTGTGAAAATGTAGTATACACAAATACAAGAAGTATACAGTATCTGACTTTCATAATCATTTTAACAAATGACCCTGAAAGACACTTTACATCTTTGTTAGGCATACTATTTTTATTTTAACCTTTTTATAGTATTATCAGTAACCCATATTAAATGAAACCTAATTGTATTTCACGTTCCATTACAAAGGCTTATCGATCTCTATTTGTCAAGTTACACAGGATTACTAATTCGAGCGAACAACAGATGACAAAACAAACACACGTATGACACACATAGCTATAGCCTGTATTATTGATTATATCAATCCACCTGATGCAACCCAGGTACCCAGTAGCGGATCTAAAGGGGTCAAGGAGTCCGGAACCCCCTTTTCTAGATTTTTTTTTTGTATCCTATATTTTCCGAGTGGAAGGACGTAAAAATGAACCATTATTCCCCCGTCCTATTCACCCATCACATTTGGGCATCCCCCTTTCAGAAATCCCTGTACCAGTGTTGAAACACTGACCCACACACGACCCCAACGGGACAGATGTTAAACTACATAATATGCTTACCTGACTATCAAGTCGTGTTCTTCTGATAAACCAACTTCTACATTCGATGTTGATAGTAAACTTACACAGTTCACTATCAGGGTTCCTTCCGACACTTATATATTGAAAGAATGTTACACCTTCACAGAACGTTCTAGTAAATATGCCAGAATAACCTCACAGTAATTTCCAGGCTGGACTAAATTGTGGGCGAAGGAAACTGGTTTTGGATGAGCAACAGTGATAAAATTACCGATAGCTCTCGTCTGCGCAGAGGAGCAGACGGCTAACAGATGATAAACTTGAAGAACCTGAAACGCATAAAAAGTCTTTCCTCGGAATCATCACAGTTATGTAGCCTGGGTTATTCCTGGTGAATATTGACGTTAATGAATCGATTTGTTCTTGGTGCAATTGGCTATGAATGAGGAAACGAAGGCCAGAATGAGAAGCAGGCAATTTAATGATAAAATTATCGTCTGCTTGTGCAAAATCATTTCCCCGAAAAATGGCTATAACTGGAAAATTCATCGATATTATAGCCTACCTTTATGTAGGCCTAGGGTTGTGATTAGTAAAGTTGGCCGTGAACGTGGAACTGAAATTAGAACAAGTTTCAGAAAAATGACGAATTAATGTTCGTGCAAAACCTTTTTTCAGATAAATTACCAAAGTTGGAAAATTTATTTATTTTATATTTTTATGTAGGTTTATTTATGTGTGTGGGCTATTTGTAATTGGTGTCATTGGGTCAAGTTAGAACAATCATCACAGAAACAACTAATTAATGAAATTACATCTGCTTATGTAAAAGAGTTTACCTGAAGAAAAATGTTATCATAGTTGTAAAATGGCATCGATATGCCTTTCTACTTTCTTTAGCCTTGACGTTTGGTGAGTGTTATAGGTTGCTACTATAAATGCACAGGTGTGATGTACTTAAGAGATTTTTATAACTTTGAAACAACAAAAACAATGACTGACATATTAACAGAATAAACAATACTTTGCTGTTACACATGGAATATGAAGAGGAGGCGATTTTCCCATGCTGCTGAGGTGGAAGTGGGGAGGAGGAGAGTATCTGTTGAGACGGGCTAGTGAGGCCGATTTATATCTGTTTCTTAAAGAAATAAAAGTCTGTTATTCATCATTCTTAAAACAAGGAAATTAAGAATTAACTAAAAGTAAGAATATCACAATTTAATACAATTATTATCTTTTTGTGAAAGGTCTAATTTCGGAAACTTATAATAATTGCATTACGCCTATACAATTATTCTTTAACTAATCGTTGGCTGGGAAATAAAGTTAGCACAAGACTCAAACAATTAACAAATTAATAAAAGTATCTTCTGATTATGAAAAACTGGTTTATCTCAAAGTTAAAATTATAAAATTTTAATGATTATGCCTTTATGTTTTGGCTATTGGCGGTTAATGTATGTGGCTATGAACGAGGGACTGCAGATAACTGACAATTTAACTGTGAAACAATTGTCTGAGTACTGCGCGAGAACGTTTTTTGCAGTTGATAAATAAATAAAGTTTGTTCTATTTAACGACGCCTGTAGAGCACATTGATTTCTATCTTATTATCGGCTATTGGAAGTCTATCACATGGTCATTCTGACATATGCATTTAGAGGAAACCCGCTGCCGATACATAGACTACTCTTTTCCGATAAGCAGCAAGTGGTCTTTTATATGCACCGTCAAGTTGCGGATCACTCGTTGGAACGGAAAATAGCCCAAACTGCAAATGGTTCCACTGGTAATGATCGATCCGACGACCGACCAGTTTACAGGCAGACACGCTACCGTTTGAGCTACGCCCGCTCTTTTTTAAATTTATTATTATTATTATTATTTTTGCCGTTGAAAACTTTTAATGATATGATACATTTTTTTACTCTTCGCAATACGTCACTTGCACCGACCAGTGACTACAACTGATTTATCAGACTGTGGTATATGCTGCTCTGTCAGTGTGATAGCACATATAAAAGATCCTTTGCTTCTAATCGGAAAAAGAAGCCTATGTGGAAGTAGCGGATTTCCACTAAATATCATGAGTCGCAAAACATTATATGTCTGACATCTAACAGCCGCAGAATAAAAAATGTGCTGGGGTATCGTTAAACAAACAATCTTTTCCTTTCCTTTTTGCCTTGGCTATTTTATCAACATAGTCAACACTTTATCAATTTATAAGTGCTAAGTTAGGTACGTCATCCTTGCTGTTAAATGGTATCTGGAATTAAAATATTTAAAGACGGAGAAATCATGTTTGTTCCAAATCCAAAGTTGACACTTGAAGATTCTGTTATAAAGAGAAATGACTGCATATTGATTATATTGGGGAACGCTCAACAACTGTGCTACGAATCTGCATCTCTTGTTCGCTAGCACACACGCGTGAGTCATACTCATAATGCATGCCAGATAGAATGGAACAGATTCTGCCTCACTTGAGATCGTCTGCTATGCACAGAATGTCGTCTGCTGATAACAATGTCATAGTGGGATTGATAGTAAACAAACAACTGTGCGTCAACATGGGAGAACGCGGTACAGGCATTGAATGACTTATTTTATAACGGTATAATGTACAAATATCTCGACAGACAACAAACGAAAAACAATTTGTTGTTGATTAACGCATTGGCATCTTATATTGTTAGGAGCGGAAAGAATTCCAGAGATAGAGTTTCCACCTGAAGTCATCAAATCGGACCTATTTGGGCTATTTCTTCTTCCAGTCAATGGTCTACAACCGATTTAATAAATGTGGCCCATGCTGTCCTATCTGTGGGAAAGAGCATATAAAGATTCCTTGCTACAAATTTGAAAGAGTAACCTAAGTGACGGTATCGGGTTTCTTTTTGACGACCATGAGTCACAAATGCCGCATGTTTCAAGGCTCATACCCTCTGGATAAACAATCCTTTCCCTTTTTCCAAAATTTCCCCCAACAACAGATGTACTAGTATATATACATGTATACATATATACTAGTATGTAATATATACATATATGCATATATAGTAGTGTATAATATATAGTCTTCCACAATGTGGATCGGGACATGAAGAGTAATTGATAGAGGTGCAATGGGTCATTGAATAGACCCCTCTTAATATAACTATTGGCATTTTTTCTTTTCCATCGCCAGTCTTTTGATACAGGTGTATCAAAGACTCAGGGATGTTGTGTACCGTGTTGATGGAAAAGTGCATTTAAATCCACTTTACTACCATTCAAAACGATAACGGATAACAAACAGTCAATGAAGAAATAGTGTACCAGGGGGGGGGGGGCAGTCCAGGGGGTACCAATATCAGTAACAAATTAGCATTAACTAATTCAGTAATTGCTCAATTAAACTATTACATGTGTAGTTTAAAGTGATGTAACACAATGTCGGGGCTCAGTAGGCAGCCAGATCCAATGACAACAGGCATTCGAGATTACACACACTGGTGCAGATGGGAATCTAGATATTGGAGGGTGCCAGAGAATTGCTGCAAACTGTTACTAGTATGTGCTGTTCGACAAGTTCGAACGTTGACTGCCAAATAGTTTTCATTTAGATTTAACTTAAGAAGTCTTATCTGTTACCGTACTCCCATTCTATTTAGTTTTACCTTTTTCGAGTGGAAGGACGTGAAAATTAACCACATCACATTTGGAAGGGATCTTTTATATGCACCGTCCCACAGATAGGACAGCACATACAACGGCCTTTGATGAACCAATTTTGCCATTTAGGGTGTTCCTAAATAATCTTCGGATTCTTTAACGTTAATTTTTTTTTAATTATGATAACCATTTTTTTTCAAATAGCATAATGTAGGGGTCCCGAGACCCTGTACCCCCTTATAGTTTCGCCACTAGCACTCCGGCACTCTTCCCTGGATCCGCGCATGTTCTCAACTTAGAAGAGTATCTAAACACTAATTGCCTCAAGTTGTCTTTATTCTGATAGATCACTTTAGAGTTCTCGTGTTATCTTGGTTTCTGGAATAGGCAGGTATTTTTGTTCCAGTTGTTTTGTCCCAGTTGTTTTGTCCATCATGATCGACTGATAACGAGTGAAACGTTTAAAACGACTCAGTCTATTAAGTATATTTCTTTCTTTTCTTTTTGTGTACTCGGTCTGTGAAACCTTTTTAAACACACCGTTATCAGGATTTAGAAAGCTAATTTGGGTTAGGGTTGTGTGGACTGAGTATTCAGTAAAGAAAACAAAACTACAATATGGGTACATCCAGTTAATATTACTATTTTAATAACTTTGTAAAAAAACATCCGATTAATTGGGGTGGGGAGAGGTCTGAAAACACGCCAGAATCGCTGTAAATGGAATTAATATTTAAATATTTTCTTTGTGAAGCATCGCGCTAGCGGTGTTATCGGTTTCGCACAACATATTTTATAAACCCATACAAATTACCTCCCGCCCTCCACCATCTGAACTTTGAAAATCCGTCCTACGTCACTACTCATTTATCAGATCTGGTGCAGCATAATTGAGGAGTGTTTTAACAAAGCTCGTTAAGTCCACGTGACGTCAAACAGTTTTATAGTTCCCAATGTCTTCGAAATATCATAGGTGACGAAACCCATACAGTTGTTGGTATAACAGTTTTGTATAAACCCTGTGGTAAGAGTGTACACACATGTAACAATACACCAAACATGCAGTTTATGAAGGTTATCTTCATAAAAGAAATCAATGAAGCTTTCATTCAAAACATTAATAATAATAATAATAATAAACAGGCGCGGATGCAGGATTTCTGAAAGGGTGGGGGAGTCCAAATGTAATGTGTGAATTGGACTTGGGGAAATGGTTAATTTTCACCCCATTCCAATCGGAAAATATTTAATTGTATTTTTTTAAATATATAAAACGGTTGTGGGGTGGTCCGGACCCTTGGACCCCCCTCTGGACCCGCTACTGATAAATAAATAATAATGTTGTGTGTGAGATTTGGTTCAGTCAGTAGCGAATTCGCGTGATGTGATTTGGTCTTAGATGGATTCATTTGCTACTTGGATGTTTCAGCATCCCAACTACTGCTCCATAACTGGTATTTCACAGGCCGTGGTATGTACTGTACTGTGTGGGAAAGTGAATATAAAATATCCGTTACTGATAATGGAAAAACATGTAGCTGATTTCTCTCATGCCTGCGACTCAGTATTACCAAATGTTTGACATCCAACAGCAATCAGTGTACTTAAATGGTGTCATTAAATGCAAATAAATAAATAAAAATTAAAACAACACCTCACATCCCACCTCCACCTCCCACCCCAAACCTGTTTGTAGATATTTAGAGCTCAATGCACCATATGCACATCACCGACTAAAATGATGTTGGATGTAATACCCTATTTCAACATTGCATAAAGATTGTTTTGTTTTCATTTTTAGTGAAAATAAAATACTGTTTCTGAATGCCAACTGTACTGCAGTCTGTGCTGATCTTGGAAAATAGCTGATATTATTACTGTTTGACATATACAACCATTGGACTCTAGTGGCGTTGGAACGAAATGCATATGAGGGTGAGGGGAGGCTGCTCCCGTTTCTGAACATCAGAATTTGATGGTGAATAATTCAATAAAGAACCTATTTAAGAGAATTATTGGGGGGGGGTCAGCAGCCTCCCCAGGCACCCCCGCCCCCGACTCCAACGCCACTGGACTCTCTACCATGTGCAGAAATACATTTTTGAAAATCGTAACGTATTCTTTCTTATAGATTTAGATCTAAGAAAATCTGTGTCCATCAATTTTTTTTTTATATAAGAATGCTTAATAATTTACAAACGCCTTTGATGATTTAGTACTATATCAGTAGCGGTCATGGGGGCATAGTGGTTTAAATACGCCTTTGTTTTTCTAAGAAACGATTATTCACTTTGTGTATAATAAAGAGGAAATGAACAGAAACGGATACTTACATATTTAAGTATTTAGTATTGCTTGTATCCTCACTGAAAAATGCCTTAAAAATCGGAATAAAAAAACCATACGCCTTTTCCTTAAAATCCGCGCTGGCATATAATTTGTTCTAACATCTGTTCTAAAAATCTAATAACATTAATTATGTTGTTTACTCAGACATATACAATATATAATATTTAAATTGTTCATGTTTAGTTTATTGGTACATACTGCACTCATTGGTATTTAAAGTATAGTTGAGAAGATTATCATGAAATGATAAGCATATTGAGAAAGATAAAGTTAGTGAAGAGAAACACATTTGAAATACGTTATTAGATAACAGTTCTATGTTGTTAAGTGCAGTTCTTGAATCCCTGATGTTTTCAATATACGTCATACATAACCTTGTAGTGAGTCTCACTGATCAATTGGTAGAACATCGGACTCTCAAGCTGATATCTGTGGTTCAAAACCTATTGGAGGCTGGGTCATACTTGACTACGGGTCATAATAACCAAATGTTTGACATCCAATAACCGATGGTTAATAAAATCAATGTGTTCTAGTGGGTGGTGTCGTTAAACAAAACAAACAAACAACATGACCTTGTCTACACAGGACCGGCTTAATAAGTATTATTTATAAATGTTGTAGTAGTTAAATTGTTGGATTCACGGCTAGTAGGTACTGTAATTAAATGTCAGTCGAGGCACAGGAATTTTATTTTATTTTATTTAACGACACCTTTGATTTTTTTATGTTATCAACTATTGGACGTCAATCATATGGTCATTCTGACATATTTATTTAGAGGAAACCCTCTGCCGCTACATAGACTACTCTTTCAGATAAGTAACAGAGGGTATTTTATATGCACCGTCCCACAGACAGGACGGCACATACTACGGCCTTTGATGAACCAGTTGTGAACAACTGATTGTTTTAATCTCGATACGACTCCAATCCAATGAGCTTCGATCAGTGGTCTACAACTGGTTTATCAAAGCCTCTGGTATGTGCTATCTTGTATGTCGGTACACTCATATAATAGTGGCCTTACATTTTTTCTTCATATCTTATAACTGCTATTGGAGCAAGATAACGCGTTAATGAAATAGCTATATATAATAATAATAACGGAAGTAGAACCAGACGCGTATACAGGATTTCTGAAAGGGGCATCCAAATGTGATGGATAATGATTAATTTTCACGTCCTTCCACTCGTAAAATGTAAAAAACAAAACAAAACCGAGTAGAGGGATGGTCCGGACCCATAGATCCCCTGGATCCGCTACTGAGAACAGTACCTGTAATTGGGAGTCTCCAGTCAGTCCTGCCTTTCTCTGGCTACACTAGTGTCTTAGTAACCCCTCCCTACCATTAAAAATAATATTAATACACAATTAATTTATTAATTTAAAAAATAAATAAATCCTCAAAAAACTATTCTAAGAAACTAAAGAACTATAATGTCGACTTTGGTTAACCTTCACATAATTGGCACCACATTGCAGCTATATTTGTATCGCGTGTTTCCCAGCTCAGGTGTACGGAACTTGATGAAGGACGAATGGAAACCAATCTAACAGGTAATACAAGGTGTGAGGGAGAACCGCGGCGGCACCATCGAGAGTGCAATGTCAGCAGGTACAGGAATATAAATACAACTTTCACCTTCACATTTAAACTTTGAGAAATGTATAACATTAATGCTTTAGTTTATTCGTAATGAAGCTGAATGAGAGAGAGGGAGATAGATAGAGAAAGAGAGGAGGGAGTCAGAGAGGGAGGGATAGAGAGAGGGGAAAGAGGGGGTGGGAAAGAGCGAGGGAGGGAGAAAGGAAGGAAGACAGAGAAAGAGATAGGTGGCAAGGAGGGGGAAGGGAGGGAGGGAGGGAGAGAGAAAGAAAGAAAGAGAGATAAATGGGGAAACCAACATACGACGGACGTACGGGCAGGACAGGCACGTAGGCAGGTAGGAAGGCAGACAGGCAGGCAGGCAGATAAAGAAAAAAATATTCTCTAATCCATGTACAAATTTTGTTGGCGCCAAATATAGGTTTGGAAATAAGCGGCCAGTTACCACGGATACTGTCCGGTACACATTTATTTTCGAGGATTTGACAGTCATAAAGTTAAGGGCGTCAATCATTAAATGTTTGTCCGACAATTTGTGTTTTGACTCTTAATGAAAATCATAATTTCGTGGTAAAATCAATTAGTTGCAGCTTGTGTATATTGCAGAATTGTGTTAAATTAAATAATAAAATGCATACACAACAAAACCTAAGTTGTATATGTTTAAAATTGTAAATATTAAATTATGTGAAAGAAGCATTTTCTTTAACATCCAGTACAAATTTACTGACATACATGTTGACGGTACAGGAAAAATGTATATATATTTCCGAGCCTGTGATTAAAATATATGTTTTGGGGGAAAATCTAACAAAATATTCCAGGCATTTCAGTAATGTCCATGCTAGAAATGATCACCAACCAACCATGGAAGACCCCCGTGATTTAAATAGGGTGTATGTGTGCACATCACCTAATTGACGTATCTTCTTACTCCTATCAAGTTTTATCACTGTTTCTTATCTGTGACAGAAACTGCGCCATGAGCGCTCTATTTCGAAATGTTTATTTGCCAGAATACACCCACAGTCATAGAATGGCCGACTGGATCTCGCACTCCATTTTGTTATATGTATGTGTATATATTATACATATTTAGATACCAACTGACCTTCTAAACAAACACATAATTAGGTTTGAAAGCCAGATTAATTTATCTTCATTATTACAAGAAAGAGTGCTGTTAATGCAAGTACATTAACACAATGCTCATGTTAACTATACAATTATAATGAATATAATTATATTGTGTGTGCAAACCCTGAAATTGCCCACGGCTATCGACAATGCCGTGGAGATTGCTGCGGATATTTTTGATTTTCTGAGGCACTTTTTTTGCAGCGGACAACGTTTTTTCAAAGTGTTTTTTTTTTCTTATAACACTGTTGACCTATTAAAAATAAAGTACCGTATACTTTACGCTAAAATTGCCGTGGAAAATGCCGTGGACACTATTTCTCCACTACATATATTTTGACGTGTTGGTGTGTGTGTGTTGTGGGTGTGGGGTGGTGAGTGTGTGTGTGTGTGTGTGTGTGTGTGTGTGTGTGTGTGATATGAGTGTGATATGTATGTGTGTGTGTGTGTTAGAGCGCGCGCGCGTCATAGACAAATGGTTTATTATATATAGCAAATGTCAAGTTACTGGGTTTTGTTTAACACTGGTCATTCCAATAACATATGTTGTTGTTAAGAGTCCAGGCGAAAATACACAAATATCCTGACTTGTACTGAATGGAACGTAGAACTTGCCATGTCCGATAAATTGTAGTTCCATGTCAGTACATAAGCGACATATTTCTTATAATTTACCTTGGCCATTCTTCTTTGTATAATTAGGGTGTGGATACTTTACTACATATTTTTACATTGTAAGTTATTTTCGGTCATAATGCCCTCAACAATGGATTTGTTGGATCCGCCCGTGATAATCAGAGCAACGTTCTGGCTAAACAAAAATGTCTGTGCAGCTAGTTATCATATAGTTGCTGATGGGGATCTGCCAAATCAGTTAGTTTTGTGTGGTTTTTAAAACTTTTTTTCTTTCTCTTGCTGCATATTTCTTTCTTCTTTTTATATGTTGACGTTTTTACACTATTTTCTTAGAAACAGTACAAACGACTACAGTACATGTAATTACTATTAAAAATAATGTTTGTTTTTAATTGTATTATTATTATTATTATTACTACTATTATTATTATTATTATTGTTATTATTATTAAAAAGTAAAAACAAACAAAAACATCCCCCAAAAACAAACAACAACAACACGTGATGTGTTTAAGTAAAAACTATATTATACCAATTTACAAGTAGTTCTTTTGTATGGCTGGATGATGGAGAACTCTACATTTGTTAGATGTTGTATTGTAAAATTATTGTAAAAATTAGCTTTACAACACAATAATTCCATAATAACCGTTTTATTAAAAAAATATCACATTTTTCTTATTAAGAGCGACTAACAGCATATAGATCATTATGTTTTGGTGTATTTTATGATTATATTATTATTATTATCATTGTTGATGTTGTTGTTATTGTTATTATTATTATTAATCATTGCAATGCAGATATACATTATCTATATGTATGTAAAGATGTATGTATGTATGTATGTATGTATGTATGTATGTATGTATGTATGTATGTATGTATGTAAACAAGTCTGAGGATTTCATGACCTAATGTTGAAAATTACAAAACTACCTTCATTGGCAATTCATGTGAAATGAAGTTAAAACATTGCGGCATTATGAAACGTTATTCCTAACGGCCTACTGAACGAGCATTGCGTTGGTTACATAGAATCTTTTCTCAGATAAAAATGAGCCGACTGTTGACCTTGAAGATAACCATACACACGTTTCTCATCTCACAGCGATTTGATGGGTAACCTCCCTTGAACCCATCACGATGTAATAAACCGATTAGAAAGATAAGGAAAATGAATGCTGTTTTAATGACATCACTATAAATTATTTAATCAGTGTCTATTACGTGTCAAAACTTGATAATTATGACACATGGTTTAGATCGTAAAAAAAAAAGAACTACTGTCACATAAGGTAATATTTTTTTTCCATTTGCAACAACTATTTCACATAGGACGATACATAGACAGAAACATAGTGTATGTATGTATTTATAAATGAATGTATGTATGTATGTATGTATGTATGTATGTATGTATGTATGTATGTACGTATGTATAAATTTATGTATGTATGTAAGCATGCATGTATGTATGTATGTATGTATTTATAAATAAATGAACGCACTGGCTCAGGAATTTTTTTAACAAATAAATATTATTATTTTCTAATTTTGTCCCAGGGATTCGTAATTGTTTTTTAATAATATGACTGTTGTGATATTGGAAAATAT